>KQ988524.1:2106-29839 GCA_001598015.1 Dorcoceras hygrometricum
AACACAATTATTAACATTATAAAATAATGAAGATAAAGAATGCCATAAGAGAATACGAATTTCATAAATAAAGATCGTTTTACAAAAAGTCAATAAGAACCCATACGCCACAAGTTGGCTAGTTGGGCACCTACTCTAACAATCTCAAAGATTTATCTAATGAGAACTTGAACGAAAATGTTCTTAGAGATTGAACACTGGGACTTAGATAATTTTTGAATGAGTGCTTGAATATCCCAAAGTGATTTAACAATGACCGAGAGTAAGCGAGAATGAGCGAGAGCAAGCGAGAACTTCTTCATTTGAAATATTCAGCTATATATACTCTTCATCCTCAACGGTCAAAAAATGAGCCAGTAGACACAACCTTTGCTTGCATATCTTCATCGTATCATCGCATTAAATGCTCCATTAATGCTATGCAAAAGGTTGTCTGTGGTTTCCATAGCTGATTTGACTTATATACCAAAGTAGGTAATCATCGGTTGTACCAACTCTGCGTACTGTGCAACTATACTCAAAATAGCTCTGATCTTGTCTCTTCATTTCAAATTGTCTAACACGCTTTTTCTGCTTAAATCGTGATCGTTGATTTCTCTGAAATAGTCATCTGATAACATCTGAAGAGATTCGAAGCTAGCATCTGTTTTAACACTGAAATATGAAATCTGCTCTCTTACCCTTTTCCAAAATTCCCTTTTTACACAATCAATACTCTCTGTCAGATCTGAAATCATCATATAAAAGTCATATTGAGATCTGAACTTTCTCCATTTTTGATTTCTTAAATCAGTAACACTGTGAGATTTGAAATCGTTGAAGTAACTATTCTGATCTGAATTTCTTTCTCAAAATCTGACAAATAATAACTGAAAATACTCTGAATGGATTCTGCTCAAAACTGAGTCCGTTCTTATCTGATAAGCTCTGATCTGAAATATACCTTCTGAACAAATAAAACTGGATCTGTTATCGTAGCCTCTGAATCAAATTTGATACTGAGATACTTGACACGATACCTGAAATAACCCGAATACCCAAATCTGATATACTCTGAAACTGATACAATCGAATCTGGGTTGCTCTCATCTAGTTTGCTCGGTTCTGATCCAGATCTGAATTTACTGTTCCCAAATCTCTCGGATCTGAAAGCTTATCCCGATAACTGAGATCTGAAACCTTCTGTTAAATACTCTTCGCTATTCTCTAATCTGATACCCTTATCCTGTTAGCTCAAATCTGATAAATGCTCTTCCCGAATACTAACAGTGAAGATTTGAAATACTTCCTTCTCTTCTGCGAATACTTAACATTTAGATTGTAGTCTTAATTTCAGTTCTTAGTCTTGTTTTTGTTATCACCAAACTTATAAATTTTATCTTAACAAGGGGTGAGGTGACTCACGTCTAAGTGAGGGTCTGGGTTGTGGTCGTCCCTGGTCCAGCTTAGAGCAAGGTTCAGGGTCATGGAGAGGCGATATTCAGAAGTCAAACTGTAGGAGTCTGGAGTCGAGTACGTGAGGAACTATGCATGGGTTGGTGTGTCTGTGTTGAGTGGGTAGGGTTTGGGAAGTGAGGATGGCGTGGTTGGGTCATGGTTCGGTCTAGGATGGCTAGTAATGAGTCTAGGGGTCACTAGGAGACTGAGTGAGGGTCTGGTTGAGGCTTTAGGTTGAAACATTTGGGACAAGTCGAGGGCTGATCCTAATCTCTCCTAGATGGGTCCCTGTGCGCGACCAGTGAGGTTACGAGCGTCTTGTAGGTCATGTCAGGTATATTTTTTGAGTTTGGTTTGTTCCAAGAAATTTCCCGTCAAATTAGGTCACGTGGGTCCAATTTTTGAGTGACTTGGTTAAGAAATGGAATTTTTATGATTTTTACGGTTTAGTCGCGCAATCTGCATCTCGCCAAGTCAAAAATGGTGATTTCGGGATTTTGGTCCTAGGGCAGCCTGTTGTCATGAAATTATTAATCTGATGATTTTAAGCCATTTTGATGATATTTTACTGTTTATTTCAATTATTTATGCATTTTTATTAATTTATGAAAATTCTATGTTGAGAATAATGTTGAGGATTTTCGGAAAAGTTTATTTAGGTGTAATGATGTTATATGAGGTTTGATAAAATTATTTGGAACAGTATGAGGTAAAAATAAAATGTTTTGAACGAAGGGCCTTGACTGTGGAAATCTATGATAGATATTGGGCCGAAAAAGTACCGTGTGACAATATCAACTTGACGCATAACGGACTCCAAAAAAGCACTGGGTGCCTTACATTGACGGGATTGGATTCCAGAAAAGCACTGGGATGCCTTTCCAAGCCTAGTACTATGGTTTTATAGCTTGATCAAGCGACTTGAGGATTTTACGGTTCACAGTCGAGAAACGGAGTTCACCAAAAAATTCTTGTTTTATAATTCTTTAAATTCATATGTATGATTTTGAGGACAATGATTTGAGAAAATTGATATTCCTTTTTATCGTCATTAAATGTTTTAAAATAAAAAGGGTATTTGAGTACAAATATTTAATGCATGTGAGTGTATTATCTAGTACTTGCTATTGCCAATATTGTACTTGTTGAGTCTTTAGACTCACTACGTTTGATTGGTGCAGATGACGCAGAGGCTGAGATCGAGGGGCAGGATCCTTGAGCAGACGACAGTCCAGCATGGCCCGACCCAGTGACCCTTTTTATTCCGCAAATTTGAGAAATATATGTTTCTTTTGAGGTCGAGATGAATATTTGATTTTTTAAGGACAAAATTTATTATTGCGCCTTTAAATTTTATATGGTGACCATTTTATTTTGAGCACATCAAATTTTGAATTAATACTATTGTTGTTTTGAATTCCCAAGACTTTGGAATAATTTAGTTTATATAGTTGGTATTCTCTTGAGTATATTTTCTTTTTTTTAAAAAAAAATAATAATATTCCCAGCTTTTTTCTTTAGCAAATTTGCTTTTATACGTACCTTGAGGCCTGGGTGCATGAGTTGATCTGGAAGCGTTGCAAATGTTGAGACATTGAAAGCTGAATAGAGCATCGCAAGCTGACCTGAGTGACCCCAACTGAGTAGACAGATCGCGAGTGGTGTCTGAGCCGTTTGGTGAAATCAGCTTAGGCGTAAGCTGAGGGCGACGAACAGCCTAGCAGAGAGCTAGTGGTGCTTTCTGGATAGTTGTGTGCTGAGTGGACGATCAATTGTGGCAAGAGCTGTTCGAGAGTCATGAGCTGATCAAGCGCGATCCGATCTGTTGGTGTGATATGTACTACTGTGCGTGGCACGAACTGTTTTGTATGGTCAGTGAGGGCTGATCTTTACTCCTGTTCTGGAGGGCACCGCGACCCGTGTGCGCGAAAGATGAATCACATGGGAGAGATGAACTGTTGAGAGCTGATCTGTTGCGAGTGATCTGTTGGATGCGAGAGCTGGATTATTGTGCATGCTGAACTACACATCGGTTTGAATACAGTGTTGAGGTGTAAGCTGATCTGAAACCTATGATCTGAGTAGATACTATCTGAGGTTACTATGCATGTGGCGCGATCCAATCTTTTAGCTCCTAGCTGAGCTGGGCATTGGGCGAGCTAAACGGTGTGCGCGATCTGATCTGAGTGTGTGATCTGATACGATGCGCGATCTGGTATGTGTGCACGCCTAAGCTGGAAGTGTGGAGGTCCGAACTGGTCTGAAGGTACTGTAGATTAGATCGGGGGTTTTAAGTAGTATAAATAAGACTTGTTTACCAACACTTAGTCATTTCAGACCTCTCATTAGTTAACCTCCTCTGAAAGCCCCCGACATATATTTTTATCCAAACCCTCGACTATACACTGCTCATCGACCTAGTATTTTCCCGATCGTCGGATATTGGCTGATCAGTTTTGAGCGAGGGGACTATGGTTGGAAATCACTCTTGAAGCTCAACTTTTCTATACCAGTTTGGAGGGAAAAAGTGACCGGAATAGAGAAGTCGAGGAGAAGCTGAAGTGTTCGACTTTTAGCATTTTCCGGCTGAGTTAGTTTCGGTTCAGGCAACTGTGTTTTGTTGTTGTTAGTTTCAGTTCGTAGAGTTAATCTCTGAGTTGGATAGCACTCTGTGTTCAGTCGGGGTTGTTCAACTTTGAGAGCTTCAGTCGTGAGTTGAATAAGCTGAGGTATTTTGGTAGGCTACGCAAGGTACAAATGAGCTTGTGATTACAGTTTTGAGATAGACATGTGAATATATTTGTGTGTGCTGAAACGCTGAGCTGTGTAAGGCGTGTTGTTGTCTAAGTTGTTTATGTGCTGAGCTGCCGTAGCTATTTATGTGTGTGCTGAGTAGCCGTGCTGATTGTTTACTGTCGTGCATGTGGCTGCGAGCTGAGTTACTAAGCCTTGTGTCGCATGTTTACCAGAGATGTTCTGTTTTTATACATGCGTTTGAAGCTGTTGCATATGCTGTTTAGTCGTATATTGCATGTTGTTCATGATTTTGTTGGCATTGCATACACGCATCTCATGTTGAGTCTGAATTCCTTGATAAACGATTTATCACTGAGTCGTTATTTGTCAGCTGAGTCGCTGTGCCTTGGAATCCAATGTTTCACTGAGTCGTGATTGCTAGCTGAGTCGCTTTGCATTGGATTCTGATGATTTACTGAGGTTTTGATTGCCAGCTGAATCGCTGTGTCTTGATTCCCGATGATTCATTGTACCTTTCATGCATTGCACGCCACGATATATTACATGTTGTATTTGATATTTGTATTATGATTGCTCTTCGTACTGGGGTTTGACCCCTTCCCTTTGGGGCTGTTTTGTTGTGTATTTGGATTTCATGTAGATCAGCTGGTCCTTGAGATGCATCAGCTGGTGGAGCCCCATAGGCGTTGAGTTCCGAGTTATGTATATATAGATCGTATCGAGTCATTGCTAGGGGATGCCCTGTGTACTTGTTCTATTTCTGATTCGATTGTTTGTATCTATGTATATATATTATTTTGATGATGAGATTTATTATGGGTTTTCGAATCAAAGTCTATATTTTGAGTATGCGTGTATTTTGAAGTTGTATTTTTAGTTCAGGCCAAAAAGAAAAATTTTAATCAATTTTAAAGCTTCCGTTTTTAGCATTGAATATGTGCTTATTTCGGTATTATGAGCACGGGCCTGACACCTAGGTAGCCTTGTCATGATAAAGCAGAACAAAACATCATGTTAATCATCAATTATGGTTTCAAATCATTGAAACATAAAGATCTAAACATCCATACAATAATATGATTGGAAGGTGCATTCAAAGAAAATCTTGTACTTGCCTTCTCTTAAATAACTTACAACCAAGGTCTCAAGGCTTCAAGGATATAGAGGAACACGAGGAACTTCCTTTGAATTGCAATGTAAAGCTTGAATTTGGAGAGGGAGAAGAGAGATGAAGGATTTGGGGGGGGGGGGTTTGAGGGAGAACTATGGTTCTTTCTCTCTTTTTTTTTTTGAAATCAATGATGTGTCAAATTAAGGGGCTGAAATCTGATATTAAAAAAGAGGATGGAGTGTTTTAAAAATGCTACAGGGTGATTAAGAAGTTTTTAGTCTGTTAAGAATAAAATTTACTAAGTTTTGGTGATAATAAATACAAGAACCCGAACCGTACAGAACAGAACAGATCAAGTCTTCGTTTAAAATCAGATCACGGGATTTCCACTTTGAACCGATATCAGTTGTGGAAGAATTAATTCAGATCAGAGCATAGTATTCAGTTTAGATAAGAGTATAGCTCAAGCGCAACAGATCATTTCAGAAGCTTATATTAGATCAGATGCATAAATCAGCTCAGAGCATAGTGGATCGATCAAAGCTCAGCTTTCAGTAAAGAAGCATAGAACAACTTAGAGCGTCGGTGATCAGCTTAGAGCGTCGTAAAATCAGATCTGAGTTAAGAGATCAGGATAGAGCTTCGAAGAAGAGCAAACAACTTAGAGCAAAGTCAGCTCTTAGATCAGTTCAGATCTCGCATACAGCTTTTAGCTCTCGGTTTTCACAGTTTTCCGATTAGAGTTTCAGATTGACATGTCATCTACAAAACAAGGTCCAGAGCTTGTCAGAAGAGCCAATAGACAACTTGAACAAACATTTATGAGGATCAGAATATAGCATAATGGATAGAGAGACATTTGAAACAGTCGAATGTTTCCATTTTTGGTAACAACTGGCTTCTGCAGACAAAGTCAATCCTCATGAGAAGTATTAATTGAAGCATTTATTGCGGCGTACCCTGGATGAAAGAATATTGTATCTACTGGCTCAATTAATGATCGTTGGAGAAGAAGGGTATAAATAGATGACAAGCTACTGTTTGAAAGAAGTTACGATAGTTACCCAGTTTACTCGAGAGTTACAACTGATACCAATACGTGGGTTACGAAAGTTACCTGAATCACAAAAAGTTTACGCACGAAGTGACACACACACTGCTTGTTGTTATCAAAGTTACTGTATCACGTTTTTAGTTGTAAACCACTCTGTAGTGTTATTCTTTCATTGTATATCAAAAATAGAGTGTGTAAGAGCTCCCCAAGCTTAGGCAGCTCGGAGCTCATCATTGTATTGACTTTACAGATCGAGAGTCTGTAACAGTTTGGAGTGTGCTAGGAGTTCACATAGTTACGGCTAGTGTGATTGGGTTGTTTCAGAAGCTGTAATAATCAAAGTCTTCTAGCGTAATCCTTCATGTACAAGGAAGAAGAGGAGACGTAGGAGTTTAAGCTCCGAATTTCCAATAACAAACTCTTGAGCCTTATCTTTTACTACTTTAAGATTATAAATTGTTCACTGTTGAATCGAGTTACTTCCACACAATTATTTTTGTTACTCGAGACAACAGATTACGTTGAGATTCTCTAAGCTGGTAACTCAGCTCTGAGTAAGCGGAAGTCTTGTAAAACATTTTTTAAAAGAGTTTTTCGTAAAATCGAGAGGAGTTCATTCACCCTCCCTTCTCTCTGAACTCCTGAGCTTATATTTTAACTCTTTTCGATCCTAACATAGTCTATTAATAAAAGTGCTTCTCAAAATCTCCTTCTTCCTTCCTTATTTTTTCGAAAATTTGGGGCTGATTTGGAAAGAAAGACTTGATTTCAATAATAAGAATAAGAGTGTGTGCTAAAAGTGCTACTCGCTTTTCAAAAGATAAATTATCTACTCCTTCATAATTTACTAACTTTGAAAATAGATTAAAAACAATAGGCTTTTAAAATTTACTACCGTAAAATCTCTTAAGGCATGGGGAGTGATCTCAATGATTAATTTTATAAAAATCTTCTTTACCTCGATGTTCCCGTCTTCTCCTTTCCGGCCTCGTGTCGTCTATACTAAGAAACACATAATTAAATTACTCAAATGAATCTTATAGTAAAATCATTGAATGAAGGTAATGCTACGAATAGTAATAAAAACATTAAGGCATGCGATTTACGTAGGCATGCACCGATCAAAAACTAAAAAGCTCATGACTTGATCATATGAACATCAAAGATAATGATTCTTGTCTCAAATGAAGCGAAGGAGAAGAGCTACAACTTAAAACAAACAGTGACCAAAACAGTGAAGCCAAACAGTCGAAAACTAATGGCGTACGGTGGATTGGGATCACGCCCCCAAAGACAGTGGAAGATTTTAAAATTTTTGTCCAACCAGCTTTGTGTAACGTCCAGAAATTTTCCTACGTAAATCGCATGCCTTAATGTTTTTATTACTATTCGTAGTATTACCTTCATTCAATGATTTTACTATAAGATTCATTTGAGTAATTTAATGTTGTGTTTCTTAGTATAGACGACACGAGGCCGGAAAGAAGAAGACGGGAACACCGAGGTAAAGAAGATTTTAAGGTAGTAAATTTTAAAAGCCTATTGTTTTTAAGCTATTTTCAAAGTTAGTAAATTATGAAGGTTTAGATAATTTATCTTTTCAAAAGCGAGTGGCACGTTTAGCAGTGGAATAGAAACTTGCATACACTCTTATTCTTATTATTGAAATCAAGTCTTCCTTTCCAAATTTCAGCCCCAAATTTGCGAAAAAATAAGGAAGGAAGAAGGAGAGTTTGAGAAGCACTTTTATTAATAGACAATGTTAGGATCGAAAACAGTAAAAATATAAGCTCAGGAGTTCAGGGGGGTGAACAATTTATAAACTTAAAACAAGTAAAAGATAATGCTCAAGAGTTTGTTATTGGAAGTTCGGAGCTTAAACATCTACGTCTCCCCTTCTTCCTTGTACAGGAAGGATTACACTAGAAGACTTTGATTATTACTGCTTTGTCAGCTTTTGAGTTGACCTTAGGAGATCTATTTTGTAGCGTTGTTGGAGTGGGGTATTGTGTATTACACTCACGAGAAGCGCATTGAGATGGTCAGGGTAACTCCCGAACTATCGATGATGTGGTTATTATGGTTGGTGGTGTTGAGTTAGCACTCTCCTTTGAGATGGCTCGGGTAGCTCCCGAACTCTCGACGATGTAGCCACTTCGGTGATGATCATTTTTAGTTGGCCTCTGGCCTTGGTACCCGTATCTTTTGCTACTAGACATGCATTGCATATCATATAACATATTTCAGTCATGCTTTGATATGTTCTTAGTACTGGAGTTTGACGCGGTCCCTTTGGGGCTGCTTTGGGTGGCTCAACTGCATCGGGTGGAGTTCAGCTAGTGGAGCCCGTTAGGGAGTCGATCGAGTGTCCATATTTTGTATATATATTATATCGAGTCATTTATTAGAGGATGCCCATTGTAGTTGCTAGTATTCGATGATTCGATATTTTGTGGTATACTATTTTTATATATTGTTCATTGGGAGATTTGATAATGTTTATTTCATGGTTTTTGCATTAATTTTAAGCAGGATTAGCTCTACATGTGTTTGAAATATGATTTTAAAGGGCTTTTGTTCCGTTATGTCCGAGTGACAGACAATTTCTATATTTATATATTCACACTTTTTAAATCGTTATCCTCGTTTTAGACCCAAAAAGCACAAAGACAAATTTAACCCACTTTTAAGTAATTCAATATTTTGTGTTAATTGCTGTTTAACTTTTGATTAAATGCATCGGACATGATAGTAGAGAACAAATAGCGAGGAACATAGAGAGAAAGCAAAATTGTGATATAAGCGATCTGTCAATTACTCTCAACCTTGATTAAGCTCACTCTCATTGAGCATCTAGAATCATTTTGAGTGATAGAACTCTTTGTATAAGATGTGTTATCTGACAGAATTGTGTTTCAAACTTACTGTATCACGTTTTTAGTTGTAAACCACTCTGTAGTGTTATTCTTTCATTGTATATCAAAATTAGAGTGTGCAAGAGCTTCCCAAGCTTAGGCAGCTCGGAGCTCATCATTGTATTGACTTTACAGATCGAGAGTCTGTAACAATTTGGAGTGTGCTAGGAGTTCACATAGTTACGGCTAGTGTGATTGGGTTGGTTCAGAAGCTGTAATAATCAAAGTCTTCTAGCGTAATCCTTCATGTACAAGGAAGAAGAGGAGACGTAGGAGTTTAAGCTCCGAATTTCCAAGAACAAACTCTTGAGCCTTATCTTTTACTACTTTATGATTATAAATTGTTCACTGTTGAATCGAGTTACTTCCACACAATTATTTTTGTTACTCGAGACAACAGATTACGTTGAGATTCTCTGAGCTGGTAACTCAGCTCTGAGTAAGCCGAAGGCTTGTAAAACATTTTCTAAAAGAGTTTTTCGTAAAATCGAGAGGAGTTCATTCGCCCTCCCTTCTCTCCGAACTCCTGAGCTTATATTTTAACTCTTTTCGATCCTAACATAGTCTATTAATAAAAGTGCTTCTCAAAATCTCCTTCTTCCTTCCTTATTTTTTCGAAAATTTGGGGCTGATTTGGAAAGGAAGACTTGATTTCAATAATAAGAATAAGAGTGTGTGCTAAAAGTGCTACTCGCTTTTCAAAAGATAAATTATCTACTCCTTCATAATTTACTAACTTTGAAAATAGATTAAAAACAATAGGCTTTTAAAATTTACTACCGTAAAATCTCTTAAGGCATGGGGAGTGATCTCAATGATTAATTTTATAAAAATCTTCTTTACCTCGATGTTCCCGTCTTCTCCTTTCCGGCCTCGTGTCGTCTATACTAAGAAACACATAATTAAATTACTCAAATGAATCTTATAGTAAAATCATTGAATGAAGGTAATGCTACGAATAGTAATAAAAACATTAAGGCATGCGATTTACGTAGGAAAATTTCTGGACGTTACACAAAGCTGGTTGGACAAAAATTTTAAAATCTTCCACTGTCTTTGGGGGCGTGATCCCAATCCACCGTACGCCATTAGTTTTCGACTGTTTGGCTTCACTGTTTTGGTCACTGTTTGTTTTAAGTTGTAGCTCTTCTCCTTCGCTTCATTTGAGACAAGAATCATTATCTTTGATGTTCATATGATCAAGTCATGAGCTTTTTAGTTTTTGATCGGTGCATGCCTACGTAAATCGCATGCCTTAATGTTTTTATTACTATTCGTAGCATTACCTTCATTCAATGATTTTACTATAAGATTCATTTGAGTAATTTAATTATGTGTTTCTTAGTATAGACGACACGAGGCCGGAAAGGAGAAGACGGGAACATCGAGGTAAAGAAGATTTTTATAAAATTAATCATTGAGATCACTCCCCATGCCTTAAGAGATTTTACGGTAGTAAATTTTAAAAGCCTATTGTTTTTAATCTATTTTCAAAGTTAGTAAATTATGAAGGAGTAGATAATTTATCTTTTGAAAAGCGAGTAGCACTTTTAGCACACACTCTTATTCTTATTATTGAAATCAAGTCTTCCTTTCCAAATCAGCCCCAAATTTTCGAAAAAATAAGGAAGGAAGAAGGAGATTTTGAGAAGCACTTTTATTAATAGACTATGTTAGGATCGAAAAGAGTTAAAATATAAGCTCAGGAGTTCGGAGAGAAGGGAGGGCGAATGAACTCCTCTCGATTTTACGAAAAACTCTTTTAAAAAATGTTTTACAAGACTTCCGCTTACTCAGAGCTGAGTTACCAGCTCAGAGAATCTCAACGTAATCTGTTGTCTCGAGTAACAAAATTAATAATATAAATTAATAAATAATATATATACATATATAATATTAGACGTTAGGATGGGATCTCCATCGCACCGATCCTCGCAAGGACGAGGAACCGGCCCGCCCCGCCCGGTTGCCCTCCCTAAACAAAGCTCGATAAAAAGCGATTCCGATCCGGTTTGAAATCCCGTCAACACATTGTGGAGCTTCGGTACTTCTTAGCTCTAGCTTCTGATTTTTTATTTTTTATGTTTATTTTTATTTTCTTCATTTACGAGCATTGGATCCGCGTTTAATGTTGAATTGCTAGTTTTGTGGGTGTTTTCCGAGCTCAAGTTTCCCTTTTGTTCTTCTTAGCCGGGATTGGTTTTGATTTGTTGTCTGATTACGGGCTTTTCTGCTGCTAGGGTTATCGTTGGATTGTTTGAGGGTTGATTTGGACAAAATCAGGGTTTCGTGATCAATAGTTGGTGTTACATGTATGGATTCTGGCACCACTGGGGATTCCGGTAATGATAATTTGAAATTGAGAAGTACGGTTTCATGGACTGAAAACAGAAAAGTTTATACACGAAGGGCCCGCAAGAAAGTCCCAGAAACTAAGGTTGACATTGATACATCAAACATCGGAACTGGAACCTCGACGGGCGCCTCTACCAGCACTGGGAATCCCTCGACCACCGCTGCATCCACCGAGGAACACATCGGTTCTGTGGTTGCTGCGACTTCAAAGCCCACCAATGGCATTCCATCCACATCAGCCACATCCACTAGGTATCTGGTTAAAAATGTTCTGCAAGAATGTGTGGAAGCATCAGTGACGGAGGATATTGATTCCTCTCTGGAAAGGCTGCAAGTGCAGTCCCCAACTCTTGAACAGACCCTTTCGCAAACATTGGCGGAGAGGGATGTGGATTCCTTCCAGTCTCAGCAGCTTTTAGGACGAGTAAAGCATGATGAGCAGAGGCCATCAGTGTCTGAGAATGATTGTACAAGACAGAATGTTGGGGGCCAAGGCAGTTGCTGTCAAAGTTTGGGGCAGCAGAATCAGAGAAGATTGTCTCCTTTGCTGAATGATGCTGAATCCCAGAGCCCAAAGGAAACTACCTCGTTTCATAGTGAGAAAGAGAAAATGCGGACAAATGAGAATGTGAGACAGAATTTGAGGGAACCATCTCTGTTATCCAGTGAGAATGATCTACCTAATGACAATCTGATTAAGCTGCAGAATGATGAAAATTCTATGTCAGTGCCTCCCCCAGCTCCCTCTAGCAATGGGCCTGCACACACAAGTGATCTGGTGCAGCCGCTGGTTATAACTAGGATAGATAATAGGGTTTTTTTAGGTTATCAAAAACAACTCAAAAAGATGATATTAAGGAGCTTAGAAGCAAGTTAGACCATGAACTTGTTCAGATTAGAAAGTTAGCTGATGAGCTTGAAGTCAAAGAGCGTGAACTTGCTTCATCTAATGCCCAGGTTAGCAATAGTAATTTCAATAATATAGGCTCTGGTGTTGAGGGCAGTGAAATCGGAGGATTTTATCTTCCTCAACCTGTGAATGTGCCAAATGAGGCAGTGGAGAGGAGGGCATTGGTAAGAATTAATTCAGAAGTGAGTGTGATGGGGATCAAAGAAACCCCACCTATGAAGTTAGCTAGGCTGAGTTCTGATGTGGGTATTGCACGAACTCTAGAGCCGAAGTCCTATGGTAGGCAGCTCAGCATTGCTGTGATGGAGAACACTCATGATGCTGGTGAAATCATTGACAAGGAGAAGAGAACTCCAAAGGCGAATCAGTATTATAGAAATTCAGAGTTCCTGCTAGGGAAGGACAGACTTCCTCCTGAAAGTAACAAGAAATTGAAAGCCAATCATAGGAGGAAGCATGGTGGTCGATCAGAACAAGCACGTGGTTTTGGTTTTGGGTTTGATAAGAACAGGAATCAAGTGTTTAAGAGCTGTAGCAGTATACTTCAGAGGTTGATGAATCATAAGCATGGTTGGGTGTTTAACGAACCAGTGGATGCGGAGGCCCTTGAGCTGCATGATTATCATGTTATCATTAAGCATCCGATGGACTTGGGTACTATTAAAACAAGATTATCGCAAAACTGGTATAAGTCACCTAGAGAGTTTGCAGAGGATGTGAGACTTGTGTTTCGCAATGCCATGACTTATAACCCAAAGGGTCAGGATGTTCATGTTATGGCAGAAGAATTGTCCGGTATTTTCGAGGAGAAGTGGGCTGTTATGGAGACAAAGTTTAATCCCTATTTGAAGTATCATGTGTACCAGGACGCAGGGTTGCCTACTCCCACTTCGAGAAAGTTTCCTCAGCCTTATTCAGCACCAGTTTCTGCTCCAGCATCTGTTCATGCCTTTGCACCTACTGCACCTCTGACCATTGATTCAAAAAATCAACGTGCACATGTTGGCCGGATGCCCCTTCCTAAGAAACCTAAAGCTAAGGATATGAATAAAAGGGACATGACTTACGAGGAGAAGCAAAGACTTAGCAATAACCTTCAGAACTTGGCTTCCGATAAGCTTGATGCCATTATTCAAATCATTAAGAAGAACAGTACTGCACTTTCTCAACATGATGATGAGATTGAGGTAGACATTGATAGTGTCGATCCAGAAACACTGTGGGAGCTTGATCGATTTGTGAGTAATTACAAAAAGGGCTTGAGCAAGAATAAAAGAAAAGCTGAACTTGCTCTGCAAGCTAGAACTGTATCTAATCGGTCTGTTTCGCTGACGGTAAGAGTTGGTGATAATTGAAACATAACCCAATGCTTAAATAATATATAATTGCTAGACGATGAAAATTTTCTTTGCAAATTGTTTCAGACCACCACCCCAACTGTACAGGAGGTCCAGGTTGAAAGTGGAACAGGTATGCTAGTTCACTCTTGTATTTTCATTTTTCTGCTGATTCTTTTTATAGATTATGATATGAAACGTCTTTTGGGAGATCTGAGGTCTGTTTCTACTTTTTTCTGAAGTCATTGATAAGCAGGACACACATGCTGTTGAAGGAGGAAAGCAGGGTAATGATGTAAGTCGGTCTAGTAGTTCAGGCAGTTCCAGCAGCGACTCTGGAGCATCTTCCACTGGTAAATGTTTATTCTCATCTTTCCTAGTTCCCTTTGTTTTGGTCTTTGTTCTTTGTGGTAGTTTGATATTTTACGTCATAGTTAGTCTTTATAAGATAGAATGTTTCAGACAGAGATATTAGTTTTATTTTTTCAACTGTGATGATCTTTATATACTGTTTCTTCATGAGACAACTGATATATGTCTATTTATTCGTATTTGACCTGCAGATTCTGACAGTGGTCATACCTCTGGGGATGAGTCGGATGCAGGATGATCACTTGGACCTGAATGATACTAAGGTATAGGAATGGTTTAGCTATTGTTTGGATGTGTACTTTTGTGATTTAATTCTCATGTATCAGAGCGTAAACTTCCTTTTCTTGCCTTACCACGTCAACAGCTTCCAGGATACGCTATATGTTTTGGTTTTTAGAGTAGTTCCATTTGTACTATCATATTGATAGAGAAATGTATACAGGATTTTCAATTATGCCACTTTGATATGCAGACTATATTAGAAACTATGTGGATCCTGTGTTAAAATGGGTGGTGTACATGTGGAATTTAATAGGTATTCGATGTGTAAGCTTATTTCCTTCAAGTTTTAAAGACATGCTTTACCAAGTTAAAAATTGTCTATAGTTACTCAGTCGGTCATGCTTTTCTTGCATAATCCAAGGAAATTGCTTCACTTTGAATGTGAAGTATCAGATAGGCTTTGCCAAAATCACACGACTCGGGATATGGACTAATCTATGAATTGTCCAATTATTCCTGATATGCATGTGGTTAAATCTTGTCTGTTGTTAATACCTCAGAGGTATCTGAATCTAGTGCTGGTATAAATGCATGTTCTCTGCTGAGTGCAGAAATTAATTGAACAAAATTTGATGAAATAAACTAAATGACACTCAATCAGAGTTGCCATGACAGGATGAAAAATCAATGCACTTGGAGATTCCCCCAGGTGTATTGACATCAAAAGGTGCAAGTCTCTGCTGACACGTAGGGCGTGGCTGTGGTGCAGCATGCTTGTCCTATAATTATTAGTTTTTCTCCATAAAATTTAAGGTGTCACGTGTTTCAAGTGTGAAGAAGTTCGACAACAACCAACCATAAATCACTGTCCTCTAACCTAAACTAATCCTTCAACGACGGTAGTGGATATTGGCAGGTTATACTAAATTTTCCTAGGCATTTTAAGGTGATTTGTGCTCTTTTTTTCCTTTTAATCTATCTTCATTTTTTGGTGAATTTTTATATCTAAATCCATAATTGGAACGTTGACTAACATTAATTAGTTTATTACACGTTTTACAGATTGTTTGACTGGTGTCGCCTAAATTTGCTATTGTTGACAAATTTTTGATGCTAACTGTTTGTTTCATTGAAAAATTTTTGTAGCTTCTATTGAGTGGTGATACTCAATAATTAATGGATTATTTATTTTAGCTTATGTTATTTTTGAGACAATTGTATGTTTTAAATTTGATTAAGCACCGCTTTCTGTATTTATTTTTTGCACTGAGATCACCTTACATGCAGAGGCCAATCTACAGTGGAAAGCCCAACCTAGCCCACATATGTTTGGGCTTAGTATGTAGACGTTTTGGGCTTAAGAATTTTATGTTCGACTAGTTTATCTTTTTCATTATGGACTAAAATATATAAGGTGTGGGCTTAGTTTATGTATTTTTATATACCTCATTACATGAATAATACTAAGCTTTAACCCAGTATTTTTGTGACAATAGTTTGGCACAAATGATTGCATCAATTTATAGAAATGTTAAGAAATGCATTTTAAAGTGAAAATTAACGTAAATATTTTAACTTGATATGTATGCATTACATAATACAGTAACTAATAAAATTTCTCTTGAGCAAAATATATATAATTATAATTATTTGATTGAGCTATACTGTATTTTTGTTATTTTGGAATTTATTATTGTCTGCCTGGTTGAAGAATTACTAATTTTGATATCTTACATTTATTATGTATCTTAGTATCTCACTCAATTATTTTGTTTTCGACATAAAAGCTAATTATTTAGCCCACTCACATAAAATCCTGTTATGCCCCTGCGTACGTGTGAAAATCATGTGCCTTCGTCCTGCATTTTGTGGTGAGGAGTCTTGGTTGATCCTTATTAATGATGACACCATTGATGAAATTTTTTTTTTCTTGGATTCGTTAGAGTAATTGAAATCATGGGAGGCATTATGTGATTGATCTAATTCTATTCATAATGAATCAATTCAGTTTTTAATGTTTGTTCTTTACTTCTTTTTAAACATATTGACAACAAGTTACGAGTTAATACAATTTTTAATGCTTGTTCTTCTTAAATATTATAGTTTCCTTTCAGATAGATATTGGTCAGTTTGATATCAAACTAGAGTTCGGCATCATTATTTAATATGATGTTTGTTATTGGCTCAAATAAATCATACACTACTTACTTTAGACGCATCTATATTGGACATACACGTGAGCATGTGTTAGAAGAATGAGTTACGCTTAAGTTAAGTGGAGAACTGGAAGAATATATGGGGTTGGTGGTTAGAAATTGTAATCAGTCAGCATCTTATTTTCTTATGTTTTTCTAGCTTGACCTAGAAGCAAGATAAATCACTCTTTTCTTGAGGTTTCCCTCTTGAGGTCATAACCTCCATTATTGAAGACGTGGTCTTTGTCTTCTATTCCTTTTCCTTATCTGTTAACAATTCCGGAAAATTCGTGGTTGTAATAATGTCAATAATCGTTCACCAACCCATTTTGATTTAGAGAACAAATAAGCCAGTGAGAGTGCTACCATGATTCTATCAAAATGTTACTCATTAATTCAGGAGAGCTGACATAGCTGTGAAGTTTTGAGTGCATGACCAAAAATGCAGAGGCTAAATCAAGAAATGTGAGTGAAAGTAAAAATAATTTGTTGTAGGTGATTATTCCCAAATCCATAGAATATCAGTCTTAGTTGTTTCAATTTCTCTAATGATATTGAAAAAACTTAATCATAATCATGAAAGTTTCCAAAGGCAGATGAAGATAATAAATAACCAGCTAGAATGCTTTTCACCTTCATCCAACCTCAGTAGCTTCTGTCTCACTTCTAAAGACTGTTGAAAAGTATTAGTGCATGACTAGGACATCTCACCGAACATGACTTCTTGTTTTTGTGTTCTTTTAACCTACACTATAGAAAAACATTTTCTGTTCTATGAAAGATGGCTAAAATTGGAATTTTCAATTCTGATAATCTTTACCCCAGTGTGTTCAGTTCCATTTGTGATCCTATGCACGATTAGGACCTCGAAAAAGGTCTATATGAAAAGTTGTAGCCATTGTCTTAGCTTTGCAACAACTCTATAATCCCTCAACTTGGATATCATGACCCGAGGAAAACTTGCTCATAAGATGAAAGAGGCTGCATCATCATATCTGAATTTTTTTTACTTGATTATGGTGGCCAAATATTCTCCGATATAAAGGCATATCTTGACTCAATGATAACATATGGTTTGTTGCCCTTATTGGTGAGTTGTACTGATCAAATAATTTCTTCATTAGAATGCATAAGTGGAATGCGAGGCTTTATATACGGAGAGAATCGATCCAAAAATCTCCAAATCTTTGTTCTAACTCATCACTAAATGTTATTACCCATCCTGAAGAGCTCGCTCAAGATCTTTGTTCTCTCTTTGTTACTTAGATTTCATAATTTTGTTGTTTTGAAAAATGGATATATAAACAAGGTGATGAAGAAGTGTAAAATAAATATGGCAGGTTATCTATGCTTGCTAAGATCAACTATTGACTCGAATAATTAGGAGCAAGGATCGCTTGGCATTTGGAAATGACAATGTTGGCAGTATTTATAAGCTTTAGATGATTTATGAGGTGGATAGTAAACAATGGGCCCCGCTCTATTAGTTCGGTTGATTGCTTATCGTGTAAATTTTTAAATACGTTAATAAATAATTTCAGAAAGCTCAAAAATTGAATTGTTAACTGCTGAAGCATAGTAATTAAATGCACAATGCATGTTAAAGCAATAAGTGTTCCGAATTTAAGCACAAAGCTAGGCTGTGCTAAATGCAACAAATAGAAATTCTCAAATTTCAAAATATTAAGAATAATATGTGATACATGAAGTATCGAAATGCATTTTTTAAATGCTCAACGGCTGAGGCGAGAGGCTTGCTACTGAATGATAGAGACAAATTAGCAATGTTAGGATTTCAACTGTTATTTTTCTGCTTCTTGTAGAATTTTATTTTTTTCAAGATAGTTCCCCAAGCTTATTCTCCGAACTGTGCTTAGTCGCACCTTAAATACACAATTCAAAGCGCGACAGAAGCACGTGTTTCATGGAAGTGGTGCACCTTGGAGTGTGCTTTGCTGCAGTTTGGCCTTAGCATGTGTTTTGGACAACTATGTGCTCCATTAAAGCAGTCTGTTCCTAATTTGTGGTTCACCATAGCGAAAATCTTGATCAGTCATATTTTGGTTATGTGATGTTCTTTCCTCCAGCTAGTTGGTTCATTCAACTTCCTTGTTTTGGACATTAAGATACCTTCTCTTAGGTGTCGGTCTCAGACCTTTGCATATTCCTTGTTCATTTGCATGATTGTTCATGATTGTTAGAAGGGCAAAAAATCAGCAAACAAGATCTAGACACAGGGAATCACAGTAACCTTTCCAGCAAGGTAGATCTAGGGGTTCATCAAAGTGCTCCCAAATTCAACCTAAGCAGTTTCCTGTTTGAAAGGTTAGAAGAGGTATTGAGTAAGTGGCATACCACCATGCTGTAGGTAAATGACATATTCAATTATATGGATATAGCTGTAGGCAGAAAGAGTTAGAATTTGCACTAAATATAAATCTCCTGATTTGGTGGTGGTTATCATATTTAAGACTCCACGCCAAGAGAACCAGATTTTTGGAAAAGCTTGTTTGGTTCATATTTGTATATTTGGCCTCAAAAAGTATTCTGTAACAGGGTGTGTAGTGTTGTAACTACTTTAATATCATTCACTTCAACCTTTCACTGCGAAGATGCACGATTTCATGTGGTTAACTTAACCTGTTCCCTACTCTTTTCTCTAGACAATGGCTGTCTGAATCAAGCACGTTTTTATTTTCAAATAAAAAACTGCAGCTGTATGAAATGCTGCTACTGCTAGAGTTACAGGGTTACTCTCTTGTTGAGATAAGTTGAACAGTTCAGTTATTCTACTCCTGTTTTTCTATCATATCATTAAGTTATACTTTTTGTCCATTATCAGCATGTTTATTCATCTCACATGAGCTGAGCTCCTTTCTCGTCTATAGAGCTGTTGGTTTCCAAGCTACCAGTTACTGCAAAGGTGGAGCTGTTGGTTTCCATACTTAGTTTCCTGGCTTGAGTCTTGGCTTGGAGAACAAACCAAAAGATACTCATTTGGCCTTAAAATTATGTCTGAATCCTGTGGCCTGGAGCGGTTGTGGCATTAATTACTTACCTAACGTCCATTGCTTCTTTGTGGCAGCATTGAGTTGTTGCACTATAAAATGCTTGCGATATTTTATGTTACGAGTCAGCACGTGATATATTTACACCTTGTTACTCCAATTGCCCCACCAAATTCTACGATTAACAACCTGTAATTGAACGGTTTACTATTTCCGCAGGACTGGTTACCGAATTTCACTCCATTCATCGTCAGGGTTTTTACCTTAATATGGTTTGGAGAAAGCAAGTTTTGCGACTCATTTTTGCCATCAAAGAAA
This sequence comes from Dorcoceras hygrometricum, assembly GCA_001598015.1. Taxonomy (NCBI): domain Eukaryota; kingdom Viridiplantae; phylum Streptophyta; class Magnoliopsida; order Lamiales; family Gesneriaceae; genus Dorcoceras; species Dorcoceras hygrometricum. The sequence continues at coordinate 22,098 of KQ988524.1, forward strand.
ACCTCTGTGACCAGACCGAAACTTGCTGAAAATTATTTAAAGTTTTGAAGAACTTTGGCTGTGCAACTTGGTGCCACCTGAACCTGGTGTCTTGGTCAGCTATTTAGGTTGTTGAATGGAAAGCTTCATTCTTCTCGCAAATGAGACGCCGTGGTTCACAATTAGGTAGGGGAATGGAATCTTTGATTTTTATTTTTACCATCATTTGAACGTTTGGTTTATGTTAGAAGGGATGTGATTTTTGGGTCTGCAGAAGATTTTGTAGTTTTGGTTGGTTGGGACGGCGATGGGGCCATGTTGCCTGTGTAAATTGTCTCGAATTTTATTTATAAACAAGTAGATTGTTGCAGTTAATCGGCATTTAGTTGAATGGTTGAATGCAAGAAAACATTATCTTTGTATGTTCACATCTTCACGTTTAAAATTAGATGGTCCCTTATCTAGTTTTTTTGCAACTACTGGCCTGTTTGTATAAGAAAATATTCAACTTCTTAAAAATTATTTGTAGTCAAGTTTAAGAAATATGGTATCAAATAGATGTTATGTTACATCAGTGTGTCCGGGTAATCTTCATTAGTGATATATGTACGTCATCTTGGTTGCAATTTTCACTTTCTTGCTATTAGATTTTTTCGAGTAGCGGCTATTCCAGTTTCAACTTGGTAAAAAAGAAGTGCTGGATAATTGCATTTCAACAAGAGTCGGTAGATAATTGATTTATTTGATTCTGGTATTTTTTAAAAAAATTTCCATCTCATTCGGTCAAGTGCTCTCTCTAATGGTCTCACTTACATCTTTTTTTTAAACGATTGCTCTGCAAAAATCCAAGTATAATTGTAACACCCAAAACACATTTCATGAGAGTACGATGTACTGATAATTTGAAGCCTTTTTTACATTTTCTCCTTGAGTTTATTGACTTAAGCTATTCTACCTTTTGAAAAATACTTCAAAATTTTTGTTTTAAAACATTACATAAAAACTTCTGGACAACACTTGAAAATCTACTCACAAAACTTCCGAAAAATACTACATACAAATACATGGAAGCTTCAGAATCACATATATCACCCGGATAACATGACCCTTCCATGACAAATGTTGCCCGGATGAAACAATCTATCTGGATAAAACCATTTATTCAAATAACTTGTCCGGTAATAAACATTGTCCAAATGAAGCAACTGTGACGTTCGGGGGGTCAAAAGAGGGTAGGGAGTGATCACCAATGCCATGAGATTGCACGGATAATATGCGGCTCCTAGCAGGTTTCCAAACGAAGGCACACATGAATGAACCGATCTCACACTAGAATGAGACGGATTATGCGGAAATCTGATTTGCTGAAACAAGTCAGTGCACATGTGTGCCAATCTGCTAAAGTTAAAATGCGATACATTCAGATTCCATTAAACAAGAGTTAAAGCTACTGTGCGTGTGGGATCTTAAAAGCCGTGAGTGTTAAATGATAAAATGTGTATGCGGAACTGTAAATAATAAAGAATACAATACACAGCTATCAGTTTATGGAAGTTCGGACTTCAATGTCCTACGTCTCCCCTTCTTCCTCCTCGGAAGGTTCCACTAGAAGATTTGATCTACACATCGTGTACAGACCCGATCCCGCAACCAGCAGCTGCGAGAACTCCTAGACTCCACCAGCCCTCGGCTGTCACTCACTTGTTTTACGCCTATGTGAAAAAGGCTACAAACACAGAGTTTAACGTCGTCGTGCTTGGACGGGATCTGATTTTTGATTGTGATTCACTCGCTAAGCAATTACGCACATCTCTCAAAATATGCGAGTGAATCTTGTGTGAGATTTTACAGTGTATCGCTCAACTCTCAAATGAATAAATCTCACACACTGGGAAAATGTTTCTACAAAAGCTGATTGAGACTCAGCAGTAGACACTTGTTATGCACTCCTCTCTAATGACGGTCTACTGCTTCGTCTCCAATTTTCTTTCCTCTGTAATTTGCACCGTGTTAATTAATCTGTCAAAACTCACCTTCTTCAATAGTGCTTCTTGTATATATATTGCTGTTTGAATTTCTTCCCGTTAAACACAAGTTTTCTTCTGTTAAAATGTGTTCCTTAAAGTACCGACAGTGAGTTGTCCTTGTGTCCTTTTCTTTTGCAGGCTTTTTGTCATCTTGTGATTTTGCCTTTATGTACCAGCAGCTGGTTGCTTTAATTTGTTCCATCAGCAGATTGTTCTTCATTAATTAAATTATTCCAACAGCTGATTTTATCTTCAATAGTTGAACTGCTGCTTCTTCAATTTCTCGTTCCAACAGCTGATTTAGTTCTTTGTCAACGTCTGAATTGCACCAGCTGGTTTGTCTTTGCGCACCAGCTGAATCATCCTCATGCACCAGCTGGTCCTTATCATTCCAGCTGATCTTTATTTTCTTCAACGTCTTCTGCATATATATTTTCTACAATATATTTCTCTGTACAACTTTTCTAACCAGACGCTGATGTTCTTCTGTTCGACCTGAACCAAATTCTTCCAAATCAAATTCTTCCAAAACACAGATTTTGCTGTTCGATAATTTTCAGCAACTTACTGTTCGATCATTTTATTCAACTTACTGTTCGATCATTTTCTTCAACTTAAATGTCTGAACCAAATTAACTGCTGGTTAATTTCCTGTGCAATGCAACGCCTGATTTATTCCTTCTGTGCAGCGTCTGGTTCCAAATTTCTTTTAGCTGCGTCTGGTTGTAACTTCACAACTTCTGGTATTTAATTCACTGTTTAGCACGTCTGGATTTAAATTTGTAGCACAACGTCTGGTTTTTCTGTTAGCTACTGCTGGTTTCTTTTCCTTAGCGCAAGACCAGCGTCTGGTAATTCTTCTTTAGTTCAGCGTCTGGTTCCTTTTTGTTCACAGCTTCTGGTATTTTTCTTTCCTGTAGCCAACGTCTGGTTCAGCTTTCCTTCAACTTCTTTGCGTTGCGTCTGGATCAATTTTAGTAACGCAAAGTCTGATTTTCCTTTGTTGCAACAATTTGCGTCTGGTATAATTTTCTTTTCTTTTAACTCCCGTCTGCTATTTCCTTCAACTTATAGCGTTGCGTCTGGATCAATCTTGTTCCAACGTCTGGTTTAATTCCTTTACAACGCAAAGTCTGGTTAATTCCTTTCTTTTGCTGCGTCTGGTATTTTTACTTTGCAGCGACTGAATTAATCCTGTTCGATTACACCAATTATTCCACCTTCGCTGTTGTAGTTTCTGTTTCTTTCCTACCGCTGAAGTATGTTTCCTTTGTGTAGCGTCTGGTTTTTCTCTTCGCCTCTTTTGTTCTCAACTGCTGATTACTCTTTTCTTTAATTACTGATTGCCCTTTTATTCAACTACTGATTCAGACTTCACTTATTCATCTGAACTCTACTTATCAGATTCATTCAAACTTCAACAACTAACGTTTCAGACTTCTACTTTACACCTTCTTCTTCTAACCTTCGCTGTACTTCATATTTCTTCTTCTGATTTCTGTTCATTATCTTTACTTTGCTTCTAACCAGATTTCATCTTCGTTCAATCTTCCAGATTTCACCTATCTTTATATTCAGACTTCTCCAGCCTTAGCGTTCCAGATCTCCCTTTTCATTAAACAACGTTACTGTTTTTCTTCTCGACCAGATTTCTTTAATCCTGTTCGATTACACCAATTATTCCACCTTCGCTGTTGTAGTTTCTGTTTCTTTCCTACCGCTGAAGTATTGTTTCCTTTGTGTAGCGTCTGGTTTTTCTCTTCGCCTCTTTTGTTCTCAACTGCTGATTACTCTTTTCTTTAATTACTGATTGCCCTTTTATTCAACTACTGATTCAGACTTCACTTATTCATCTGAACTCTACTTATCAGATTCCTTCAAACTTCAACAACTAACGTTTCAGACTTCTACTGTACACCTTCTTCTTCTAACCTTCGCTGTACTTCATATTTCTTCTTCTGATTTCTGTTCATTATCTTTACTTTGCTTCTGACCAGATTTCATCTTCGTTCAATCTTCCAGATTTCACCTGTCTTTATATTCAGACTTCTCCAGCCTTAGCGTTACAGATTTCCCTTTTCATTAAACAACGTTACTGTTTTTCTTCTCGACCAGATTTCTTCTCCTCGATGCATCCAGATTTCTCTTTTCTCTACACGTCCAGATTTCTTCCATCAACTGATCCAGACTCTGTTCAATTCGACTCCTGATACACTTCTCCAAAGTTCTCTGATCAGACATACTCCTCCTCGCAGGCTTTTCTCCATGACTTCTCTGGTTCCTCATCATGTCTCTTCATCAGACTTCACTTCTTAAATCTTTCTCTAGTCTGATTACAGCTCTTCTTCCTCTCTTATTCTCTGGTTAGGTCTCTTCGCATCTCTTTGTATGTCTGCCAGACAATTTGTTCTTCTTTACTTAAATCAGACTTCACCTTATATAGCGTATAAACTTCTATTTCTTTCGCTTTCCAGACTTCTTCTATTTAGATCTGTTAGGATAAAATTTATTAGTTTTGGTGATAACAAAATAAGACAAGAATTTAACATGAGATCTTTTTCAGTCTACGGGGTGCATTTCAGCAGTTGGACTATTCGTTGGAATTCAGCAGATGGGTGCAGTCAGTCGATAGTTTGTTATCAGCAGATGTATTAGGTTCGAACGCAAGCTTTTGAGAATTAGCGTGTTTTTTTAAGGATTGCAAAACGACATCGCTCGAAGTAGGCAAAACGACAACGTTCAAGTAAGTTGGAACGACGTCGTTGAGATACACGTTTTCATATCAGCAGTTGAACCTGTCAGGGTAATCAGCAAGGAGAGTCTTTGAGGGTGATCAGCAGTTGCATTAGATTATTCCATTGAAGAATGCAAAACGACAGTGTTTGGATAAGTCTAAACGACGGCGTATTAGAATACCGCTAGGAATCAGCAGATGTAGTTTGAATACATTCAGCAGTTGGTATCTAATGATAGCGATAAAACGATGTCGCTTGGATAAGTCAAACGATAGCGCTTTGATATGATGAAACGACAGCGTATTGAATTACCGCTAAGATTCAGTCGTTGGGCTTTGTGATGAGAATAATCAGCAGTTGCACCTCTTAAGGAAATCAGCAGGTAGCTACAGTTGTTTTAGTTCCAGCAGATGGATACAATGAATATTAATCAGCAGGTGATACTTGATAGCAAAACGATGTCGCGTGAATAAGTTGATACGACAACGTTTTGCCTTCACACCAGAAAATGAGTCGTTTGGTTTTACAAAGGACCAGTCGATGGAAAAACACACATGTGTCAGCAGTTGAATTCTTTCAAGTATTTTTCCAGTCGTAGTATTACTAACAACGATGACGAAGGAAGTGCTGATTATCAAAGTAATTTCAGGCGCAAGCTTAATCAATTCAAATACGATCGTATACTCAAATGGAAAAGATCATCAGGATCGTACTATTGCCTGGAATTAAGGAGACAAGGTAGGTACTATTTTGGGTAAATAGTACGATGTTCAGAGGCCGTTTTTATATGTTTGCACTGAAATGGAAAGAAGACAAATTGGCTCTGTCAGTGAGAAATTTTACCTTGTAGTGGAGCAGTAATTACGGTGTACAATTTTGGCAGAAATTCAAACGGGATTTATTTTCCTTTGAAGCATTTATGATCGTTTCAATCGAAGCCTATATATATACCAGAAGCTGGATTGAAGAAATTCATTGTTATACCTTCGAGTTTCAATCTCTGGTTCATTCCTTGAATTGAGTTTCTTTGTTTAAGAAACCAGAGATTTTACAGTACTCATAGCTTTGTATTCATTGTTAAATCAATTGAGTCTGTAACGAACTTGCTGTGCAAAGCAGTTCGAAAAATATACAAGTGTTGTAAACAATCAGCAGCTGCGTCTGCGTGTTAGATTGTGAAGTGTCTAGGAGTTCATACAAGTGCTGCTTGTGTGATCGGTTGGTTGCAGAAGGCCTGTAATCAGCAAATCTTCTAGTGATACCTTCCGAGGAGGAAGAAGGGGAGACGTAGGATATTTATATCCGAACTTCCAGAAACAAATCCTGAATCCTTATCTTTTACATACTTCACTTACATATTGCTTATTATTTACTGTTCACAAGTTAATCGATTTTATTCCGTACTTTTCAAGTTAACCGAGAAACTTGCATAAAACTGAGATACCTTAAGTCTGGTAACTCGGACTTAAGTCAAGCCGTGTTGTAAAGCATTTTAAAAGATTTCAAAAATCGAAGGAGTTCATTCAACCCCCCTTCTGAACTCCTATTTACTTATTGATCCTATTTCTGGGACCATCAATTGGTATCAGAGCAGGCAAATCTCAGTTATTGAACAGTTGTGTTTCGTGCTTTATTATATCTTAATATGTCGATCTCTCACAACAAGATTCCTTTGTTTTCGAGGGAAGAGTATGATGACTGGAAGATTAGGATGCAAGCACATCTAGCAGCCATGGATGATGACATGTGGCATGTCATCACAGAAGGACCGCTGAAGATAATGAAGCCAAATCTAGAGGTTGCTGTAACAAGTGGCGAGCCTCAGTTTCTTCCGAAGGCCAGGCACGAATATACCAATGAGGATAAGAAAAAGGCGAATCTAGACAATGTGGCAAAGGATATATTATTCAAGACGCTGGACAAAGACAAGAACATGTTCAGCAAGATCAAGAACTGTACTACTGCAAAAGATATCTGGGAAAGCTAACCCAGATCTGTGAGGGAAATGATGAAACCAACGAAAACAAACTAACAGTAGCACAACAGAAATATGAAGCGATCAAAATGAAGGATGGAGAGACCATGGCCGAGTTTGACGAAAGATTTAGCGCTGTGGTGATTGAGCTGAATAGTTTGGGCAAAGAATACAGCAACAGGGAGTTGGCATTGAAGTTCATGAGAGCGCTACCCAAAGAATGGGACGTGAAGACAATGGCCATGAGGGAGTCAAAAGACTTGAACAAGCTAGAGCTGCATGATTTGTTCGCCAACTTGAAAGCATATGAGTTTGAGTTGGAGACAATATCAGAAGCTGGACCCTCCACCTCCCAGCCGACAAAAGCCCTTACTGCTACAACTGCTGAACCATGCTCACCTAGCACCAGCAAGTCTGCTGACCAGCTCAGTGACGACATCGTTTCCCTCTTCCTTAAGAAGTTTGGGAAATACTTGAGAAGATCTTTCAACCCTTCTACTTCTTTCAATTATGTTTATAAATCTGAAAAAGTCAGTACTGATTTGAAATGCTATAACTGTGATCGTCCAGGTCATTTTGCAGCTGATTGCAACAGACCCAGGAAAGATGACAGATACAGACGAGATGACAAGAGAGAAGAGCGATACAAGAGAGATGAGGAAGATGATGAAAGAACAGTTGAAAGATCTAAGGACAAATCCAAAGACAAATTCAAAGAAAGGTCGAGAGACAAAAGGATGAACTCAAGAGGAGACAAAAGACCCAGTCGCAAGTATGACAGAAAAGTACTGGTTGCTGAGAAAGCACCAAGAACTGGGCAGATAGTGATTCAGAATCTTCATCCAGCAGTTCATACTCAAGTGACAGTGAATAGGAGGAAGTTCATTGTCTCATGGCTAACCAAATAGATGATGATGAGGTATTTGATTTTTCCAACGTTGAATTTACACGTGAGGATCTAGTTCAGGCACTGAACGATATGGTCCATGAGTACAAGACTCTATCTCACACATTTGAGGAAATCAA
>KQ988525.1:14278-34346 GCA_001598015.1 Dorcoceras hygrometricum
GACCAGCTGGAACAGGAGCTAAGAAGAGTCGCAAGTTGGAGCTGGAACGATAAAGATCAGCTGGAGCGCTAAGCGTAGATGACATCAGCAGTGACGTCATCATTCGGCAGGAAGCTACTGTTCATCAGCAGAGAGCTTCACCAGCAGTTGATATTGGAGTTGGCGTTTGCAAAACGATGTCGCTTGAATAAGTTGGAACGACAGCGTTTTGCATTCGAAATCAGCAGATAAAGATAAGCGCAAAAGACGATGCGACGTCGTACTGGAGATCAGCAGATGGAGCGAAGCGCGAGAGCTGAAGCGACGTCGTGTTGAGATTCAGCAGATGGATTAGAAGTTGATGACGTCATCGATGACGTCATCCAGACGCAAGAATCAGCAGGTAGCTTGCATTCCAGACGCAAGAGGAAGCGACGTCGTAGAGGAGATCCAGTCGCAAGCTACAGTACAATCAGCAGATGCTATTTGAAGATAGCAAAACGATGTCGTTTACATAAGTTGATACGACAGCGTTTTGCTATTGCGCTAAAGATTCAGCAAGGAGACTTTGCGTTGTTAAGTTCAGCTAGACGAAGCTACAGTGTCCAGTCGCAACGCAAAGACATCCAGTCGCAAGAAGATTCAGACGCAATTGATGAACCAGTCGCAAGCAACAGCAGCAAGCTTGAAACCTAGCACACATACAGACCGAGAACATTATATCTGGTCTGCTTACTGTGAGGTATAACAGCGAACCAATCATCCCACAAGACATGGTTACCTCAACGGCAGTTCCAGCTTCATCTTTGTCCAGCTTTATGGAGGTACTCATTGGAGTGTCGGTTGAAGAACAATTTTCCATACCGAACTTCTTCAGAAGTTCCTTGGTATACTCAGCTTGATTGATGAAAATCCCATCTCTGTTTAACTTGCAATCCTAAGAAAAATGTGAACTCCCCCATCATACTCATTTCAAATTTATCTTGTATCAACTTGGAAAATTTATCGAAAAGCTTTTGGTTAGTTGATCCAAATATAATGTCATCAACATAGATCTGTACGAGCAAGACATGTTCACTCTTTATGAATTTAAATAGTGTCTTGTCAACAGATCCAATGATAAAATCATGGTTAATAAGCCACAGTTGAGGCTGTTGTGCATTTGAGAAGTAGTGGATCCTTCCGAGGTGGAAGAAGGGGAGATGTAGGATGTTGATATCCGAACTTCCAGAAACAAATATGCTGCATACTGTATTGTGTTCTTTAAGCTTTCAGCATTTACTTTAGCATTGCACGTTTACAGTTCAGCACGCATTCATTTGAGCATACGCATTACAGTTCAGCTTAGCATCGCATTTCAGCAGCACACAAGCACACAAATCTCGAACAGATTTATGCTTGTACATAAATCTATTTGAGTTGTTTTAAAATATAGGATTCAGTTCTGGTATTTTCCGCATGATTTTTAAATCATACCAGATCTGTCTCCGGTGCTCTTTGTATTTTAAATGTTCAAGAACAAACGAGCTATTGCAGCTCCAGAGTTTGTATCAGCAGCGCGAAAATCCTTTAAGTTCTTTTCTAAAGCGCGGCTGCTGATCTTGTAATCCTATTTCTAGGGACCATCAGCCAGTTGATGGACTGGTCTAGCTATCCGATTCTTTGATAGCCCTCATGCATTCATGACGTTGATTTATAGCATGTTGCATGTTTAGCTGTTTTGATATCTCTTCGTACTGAGGCTTGACCTCGTTTTTGGTTTCCTGCTTTTGTGTCTTGGGTCTATGTTACCCATTTGCAGGATCTTCAGGTAGCCAGGCTGGACATAGTGGAGGTTCAGCTGGTCGATCCCCTTTCCCATGAGTCCCAGTTATATTTATGATATGTACTGAACCTGAGGATGCCCCGTGTTGCTGTGTATTGGGGATATGTATTCGATTTGAATTGTAGTTGCTACCTGTTTGTATAAGTTTGAGTTAACTTATATTTTGATTATCGATATTTTGAGTGTATGTTTTTACGTTCAGGCCCAAATGATTTCGAAAAATTTTTAAGCCCTGATTTTAGTTTCCGTGTTTATGCGTTTATTTTGTGTTAATTGTGAGAAATAGCACGGGGCCTGACAGTGAATAAGTAGAAAAAGATAGCTAGCGCCAAATACTTAACACGTCACAACCTTAGATCTGTTTTGATGTGTCAGCAGGGGTGTTACCAGATCTGATTACTTATAAGCATCGACTGTGTGTATAGGACATCTGAGTGTATCCAGATCTCACATATTCAGTTGACTCAGCACTTATTAATTCAGATCTCTCGTTCCCCCTAAAGCTAAGACTTAGCAAGTCTGAAATATTACCAGATCTGAAAATCCATGGTGTTCCCCCTGAACAGTAGACTCAGATCTGATAAACACAGAAGCTTTTCAACCTGCAATTGTTAGCGCAGAGACAAATCAAGGCAGTTCTAAGAGATCCAACAGGTTTCTAAAATAAGAAAACTTAGCGTCTGATAGAGGCTTTGTGAAGATGTCAGCTACTTGCTGGTCAGTCGACACATACTCCAACCTGACGCCCTTCTTGAGTACATGATCTCTTATGAAATGATGCCTGATGTCGATGTGCTTTGTTCTAGAGTGCAGCACTGGATTTTGAGTAATCGTGATGGCATTGGTTTTGTCACAGAGAATAGGCGCTTCAGAAGCATCAATGCCGTAATCCTTTAGCTGGTGTTGTATCCATAAGATCTGAGCATAGCAGCTTCCAGCCGCTAAGTACTCTGCTTCAGCTGTGTACGTTGCAATAGATGTCTGGTTCTTACTAAACCAGGAAATCAGGCGATCTCCCAAGAATTGACAAGTACCACTCGTGCTTCTACGATCAACTATAATCCTGCGTAGTCTGCATCACTGTAACCAATTAGTTGAAAGCTAGAGTCTTTGGGATACCAAAGATACACATTGGAAGTTCCCTTAAGATATTTTAGTATACGCTTTACAGCAATATAATGAGATTGATTTGGTTCCGCTTGAAATCTAGCACACATACAGACAGCAAACATGATGTCTGGTCTGCTAGCAGTTAAATAAAGCAGGGAGCCTAAAATACCACGATATAGAGATACCTCAATGGCAGATCCAGCTTCGTCTTTATCTAGTTTGATTCAGGAGCTCATTGGGGTTGCTGCCGCTGAACAGTTATCCATCCCGAATTTCTTCAACAGTTATTTTGTATACTTTGCTTGATTAATGAAGATTACATTGTCAAGCTGTCTAACTTGTAAGCCCAGAAAGAACGTCAGCTCTCCCATCATGCTCATCTCAAACTTGTCCTGCATCAACTTAGAAAATTTCTGGCATAGTTTGGGGTTAGTTGACCCAAATATAATGTCATCAACATAAATTTGCACTAACAGAACATGATCAGATTTCACAAATTTAAATAGCGTCTTATCAACTGTGCCTATAGTGAAATCATGCTCGATAAGGAATTTAGACAGTGTATCATACCAAGCTCTGGGTGCTTGCTTCAACCCATATAGAGCTTTATCCAATTTGTAAACGTGATTTGGATATGTATGATCAACGAAGCCAGGAGGTTGTGCAACATACACTTCCTCTGTTAAGATGCCATTAAGAAATGCACTCTTAACATCCATTTGAAAAACCTTAAAATCTTTAAATGCAGCATAAGCAAGAAACATGCAGATGGCTTCTAATCGGGCTACAGGAGCAAAAGTTTCATCAAAGTCTATTCCTTCCATTTGCCTAAAGCCCTGAGCAACTAGTCTAGCTTTGTTTCTTGTTACTACTCCATCTTCATTCAGTTTGTTCCTAAAGATCCATCTAGTTCCTATCACTGAATGATTAGAAGGTCTAGGTACAAGTTGCCAAACATTATTTCGCTTAAACTGATTTATTTCTTCTTGCATTGCATCTATCCAGCTTGGTCTGCTAAGGCTTATTCTATCTGCTTAGGTTCTATATGCGATATGAATGCTGAATCAAAATGATCATGCATAAGCTGGCTTCATGTGCGAACAGGAGAATTAATGTTACCTATGACCGGCTCGGGTGGATGATTTCTATTCCACCGAAGATCAGATCCGATTGGATTTACTTCCTGTTCAGCTTCGTTGTTTGGCTGGATGATCACATCTTGATTGTCTAACACAAATTGATAAGATCCTTGTCCTATATTTGAACCAGATGTCATTTGATGAGATGTGCTCGCATCTTGTGCATCAGATGTTGATTGATGTACTATGGGATCTGTTTGTGCAACATCTTGAGCATTGGTTGCTTCAGTTCCAGTAGCTGGCACGCTTGAAGAGATCTGATTCTGCGTTGGGTCAAAGTTAGTCAAATCAGCAACCACTGGGTTACCTGTCAGATCTGTTTGAGCGTTGTTGTGCGGTGTATCCAGCTCTGGTTGTAATTCTGCTGTGTATCTTTGTTGTGGCACGTCATCATCTGAGTCATCAAGACTGGATGATTCTAATCATGTGCACAAATCGTTGAGGCTCGCAGCTGAGTTGGATCTAAAACTAGTCTCATCAAAGACAACGTGTGCTGATTCTTCAACAGTCAGACTTTGATTGTTGAAAAATCGATAAGCTTTGCTCACCGCTGAATAACCTAGGAAGATACCTGCATCAAATTTTGCATCAAAAGCTGTTAGGTGTTTTTACCATTATTATGATGAAACATCTGCACCCAAACACCTTGAAATATGATATGTCAGGTTTCTTGCCACTCCAGATCTCATATGGGGTTTTATCATGCAACTTATTTATCATTGATCTGTTCTGAGTGTAGCAAGCTGTATTAACTGCTTCTGTCCAAAATCTTTGAGAAATCCCGGAGTAAGCAATCATAGATCTAGCAGATTCTTTTAAAGTACGATTTCTCCTCTCAACCAGGCCATTCTGTTGAGGAGTTGTAGCTGCAGAAAGCTCATGCTTTATCCCTATCTCATCCAGATAAGAAGATAATTTTTGATTTAAAAACTCGGTACCTCGATCACTTCTTATCCTGTTGACTGTACAAGATCTGTCATTTTGCAAAGGTTTTAAAAGCCGAATCAGTTGGTCAGCGGTATCAGATTTTTATTTTAAAAACAGCACCCAAGTAAATTTTGTAAAATCATTAACAACAACTAGAGTGTAGTTCGTTCCCCCTAAGCTCGTTACGGGAATAAGACCAAAAAGATCCATATGTAAAAGCTCTAGGCTTCGGGAAGAAGGTTTACCGCATTTATTTTTAAAAGTAGAACGGATTTGTTTACCAAGCTGAAATGCGGCACGGATCTTGTCTTTAGAAAAATTGATTTTAGGCATACCAGAAATCAGTTCAAGCTGACTCAATTTGGCAAGCGTTTTAAAGTTTAGATGATTCATTCGCTGGTGCCATATCCAACTCTTGGAGGAGTCAGCTGCAAGGCAGATCTGTTAAGATCCCATTGGTTCTGACCAATTGATAATGTAGGTATTCCCCAATCTTTTACCAACCAATACAGTCAGACCTTCTGGACTCTGAACTGTTCAAGTGTGCTTTTGAAAGCTAACTGTGTAACCTTTGTCACACAGCTGACTTATACTAATTAAATTATAGCACATGTTCTCAACAACTAAAATATCAGATATTGAAATGTTATCGTGCGTAAGCTTACCCTTACCCACAGTGTTACCATGTGAGTTATCACCAAAAACGATTTTAGCTCCTATGTGAGGTGTCACATCTGATAACAGCTTTGGGTTTCCAGTCATGTGACGTGCACACCCACTATCAAGGTACCATATGATTGACTCATCTTCAGCCTTGTACCTGTTGCCCTGCAAACACGAAAAAAAATTTTGGTAGCCAATTTTACTTGGGTCCAGATCGGATTACCCCTTTCGGGACCAATACTTTTATTACCTTAACAGTTTTCCCAGTATGAAAGTCCATAAGGGTGTGTGCAGGAATATGGTGAGATCTGTTGAGCTTTGGTTTAGTATGTGGACCATTCAGATCTCTTTGGGGCTGAACCATTCTCCATTCAGACTTGAACTTCTTAGAACAACGTCTTTGTTGGTTCTGAACAAACAACTTGGATCCAGCTTTCGCCTTTTCTTTGTCAAGTCTGTTCTTTAGCCAACTAGACTTCGAGTTCTCGGGTTTGACATAGCCAATACCAGCTTTCCCTTTCTGATTCAGTTGCCCCAAGATCTGGTCATCATACCTTACCGACTCGCATGTATCATGTATCACACTGGCTTTGACAAAATTCATCTTTTTGAACTTGTCATATACCAAATTTGACTGAGTACAGGTCTCTTCAAAACTGCTTTCTCATTGAAACCTAAGCCAGATTTATCATTTAATGGCTTTTGAGTTTCATGCAGCTTGCTTAGAGAAACAGAAGACTGGGTCCAGGAGCTCATCACCAGATTTAACCTCTCGTTTTCAGATTCGAGCTCACAGGATCTTAATCTCAACGATTCATTCTCAGTCTTCAGCTTACTCAACTCGATTTGTAAACTATCAGTTTCACCAAGTTGAACGGTGCTTGGTTCCACTGAACAATTCATGTTTTCAGCTTTGACTTCCTCGAATGTTTGAGAAAGATTCTTGTACTCATGGACCATTTCATTGAGTGCGTTAATTAGGTCCTCACGTGTGAATTCAATGTTTGAGAATTCAAATACCTTGTCATCAGAAGGTTGATTAGCCATCAGAAAGTGAACTTCCTCCAGTTCACTATCACTTGATGAAGAGCTACTGGATGAAGAATCGGAATCTGAATCTGAATCGGAATCTGAATCTGCCCACCTCCTGGGGCACCACCAGCTGGGCTAAAACCACGACCAGCTGTAAAACCTGGGTTTCCTGAAAACAACACAACAAGGAAAACAACCAAGCCCCAGAGGGACATGGGTCAAACCCCAGTACGGAGAGCAACTATAAACAGCAGTAAACAGCATGAATAAAATGCATATGCTATGCATGAGAAAGGAAACAATAGCTCAACGGGATCTGCAACAGAATATGTGGCCACAGTGAGTGTAGGACATGTGGGTGCTACCCACTCACCCATACTCGCCCACCCTACCAGATGCATCAACAACCCCACCTATGAACTGTGGTAGCTAGCCACTCGGTGCATAGGGGAAATGAGAGTGCGGAATCACCGCTCGCCCTCGCATCCTGGTAAGTAAACAGAACAACAACAACAACAAGGCAATGGCTGCGAAAGCTGAAAGGAGATGCAAATGTGTGTATGCAACATGCTGGAATAACAAGCATATTAACATATGCGAAAAAATAATAACACCAGCAAGTATACACCACATAACTCACGGCCAGTCTCACAAACAGCAGCCTCAACAGGAAACAAATCACCGCAGCCAGCAAATAGCCATCTCACAAATTATTCAAGCCACAACCTCGCTGTAAATACAAGCTCAATCCGTACCTTAATTCCTCGCACAATTACCACAACAAAGAGCCCGAGAGATCTAAGTCCAACACCTGCTAACACACGCACAAGCAGGTTTAGGGAAAATACCAACAGAACTCACGGCCAAACACTGGCTGGGAGCAACAACTCAACCAGCAACTACACAACCCATAAAACTATAAAAGGAGCTTAAACCAAGGCCTAGAACAAGATTCCAACAACTGAATTCGAAAGCTACCTGCTTACACAACACTTGGTCGAGATACAGTAGCTTAGAGCTTTTGTTCTAGCCAACGATAGCCTCCAAAATGGGTAAGAGATGACAGAGCTTCTCAAGAGGAGTCCAACGCTACCTCGCACGTCCAAAACGATGACCGGCAACGATGGGAATCACTGGATAAAATCAACGGTGAACAGTACCCGAGGGTTGAAGAACAGAGGTCGACAATTGGAGAATTTCACTAAGTATGGGATCTGATATCTCAAATCGAAGACCACGTCTTCCTTATATATAAATCCCACAGTCGGCTGGAATCTGCTTTAAAAGTCCACCGACATAACCAGCAGGTACCAACAAACCATCGGCTGGTCGAACCCCACAAAGCATAATCCCAAACACACAAAACGACGTAGTAGGACACTACACACGACTGGTTCTCAAATCCCAAAAGCTGGTCGCTTCCTCCGACCGGTTCGAAATACAAAACTTGGTACCAGCCGCAACAAATAAAACGCAGCGTTGCAACTAATCAAAACGGCGTCGCACAGCTGACGTCATAAAATCCGGTCGCTAAATCTTGTGCGCAATACCAGCCGCAAGCTACAGTAGAGTTGACCAGCATTGACATCTACTCCCAGCTGGACAACCAGCAGGCACACACGAACCGATCCCACCAGCTGGTACCAGGCGCAACATTCAAACGACGTCGCGACACACAAAACGACGTAGTAGGACACTACACACGACTGGTTCTCAAATCCCAAAAGCTGGTCGCTTCCTCCGACCGGTTCGAAATCAAAAACTTGGTACCAGCCGCAACAAATAAAACGCAGCGTTGCAACTAATCAAAACGGCGTCGCACAGCTGACGTCATAAAATCCGGTCGCTAAATCTTGTGCGCAATACCAGCCGCAAGCTACAGTAGAGTTGACCAGCATTGACATCTACTCCCAGCTGGACAACCAGCAGGCACACACGAACCGATCCCACCAGCTGGTACCAGGCGCAACATTCAAACGACGTCGCGCCAACTTATCGAAACGCTGTCGTTTGCCATTGAATACAAACACACCAAACCGCAACGGCTGGATACAAAACACGCTACCAGACTTCATAGAAACAATAGCGTAGCGAAAACTCGCGCTTACCAATTAAACCGTTGCGGCTGGATTTGCCACCGACCAACTGCTACAACAAAACCAGCTCAAACCTCCCAAAACTCAAAAACACGAAAACTTCCAGAATTGTTCCAAATGCTATTTCAGACCCGAAAATGCAAACCAAACTTACAAACAGAGATCCAAACCACCAGAAATCTCTAAAAACCGATTAATTCCAACCAAATGATCTCTTATACAATTTCAGGTCTCACAGGTACTCATAGATTTCAAAAATTGGAGCTATTGCAGCTCACGTAGAGTTAGTTTTTCATTGTCCAGATCGCACGCGAACTGTTCCAGCACGCAGCACGTGATCTACTACCGGATTTCTGATCCTACAATTGGTAGTTTTTTTATCCTATCAATATTTTGAAGGATTGGATTAGGGAAGGGCGTTCGCGAGATGAACGGCTGATTAAGTGGAAAGAACAGGACGAAAAAAGAGGTGGAAATATCTATACCAGTGTAGAAGGAATCGTGTGATATCAACGGAGATTTTGGGTACCCCAAGGAGATGCCTTGAGAATTGAGATCATGAATGAAGCTCATACCACACCTGACTCAGTTTACCCAAGAGGTACAAAGATGTATAAAGATTTGAAAAAGATGTATTGGTGGCCAGGAATGAAGCGTGACATATCCAGATTCGTTATCGAATGCTTAACATGCCAATAAGTTGATGCAGAACATCAAAGACCAGCAGAGATGTTGAGACCTCTTCCCATACCAGAACGAAAAATGGGAGAACATTGACTTGGATTTTATTGTGGGTTTACCAAGAACGTTTCATGGGTTAAATTCTATTTGGGTTATAGTGGATCATCTAACTAAGTTAGCTCACTTCTTACCAGTTAAGACGACTTATGATCTGAACAAGTACGCTGAACTATACATTAAGGAAATAGGTAGGCTTCATGGCATTCCAGTATCAATTGTCTCAGATAAGGATCAAAGATTCACATATATGTCTTACATCGAGCTCTGGGGACCAAACTAATGTTTAGCACACTTTCCATCCCCAAACTGATGGTCAATATAAACTAGTAATCCAAACACTTGAAAGATCTGCTTCACGCTTGTACGATTGATTTTGTTGATAGCTGGTATTCAAAGATTTCATTGGTAGAGTTTACGTATAACAATAGCTACCAAGCGTCAATCGAAATGGCTCCTTATGAAGCGCTATATGGATGAAAGTGTAGATCACCAATACATTGGGATATACAAGTGAAGAACTAAATATAGATCTTTATATTGTAGAGCAGACCGTCGAAGCTATCCACGGAATACAGGAGAAAATGAGAACGGCATAGAGTAGACAAAAGAGCTATGCTAACGCCGCCAAGAGATGAATTTTGAAGCTGGAGATCATGTATTTTTGAAGATAGTACCCATGAAAAGGGTAATGAGATTTGGAAGGAAAGGTAAGCTGAGTCCAAGATTTATTGGTCCATTCATGATATTAGAAAGAGTTGGGACTCTATCTTATCGTTTAGCACTGCCACCGCACTTATCAGTAGTGCATAATATGTTTCACGTATCAGCTTTGAGAAAGTATATTCCTAATCTATCTCATTTGCTGAGTTACGAGCCGATGCAACTTGCACCAAATCTGAGTTACGAAGAAGAACCAATGAATATTCTTCTTAAGAGACAGAAGACTGAGGAATCGAAGTATTCCAACGGTCAAAGTGCAGTGGGTAAACCACTCTGAAAGAGAAGCAAAATGGGAAGTTGAAGCTGATATGCGTCGCCGCTACCCAGATTTGTTTGGTGAGTAACTTTTGAGGAAGAAATTTCTTTAAAGGGGGTAGAGTTGTAATGCCCAAAAATCCATAATCCACAAATGATACGTTCAAAGTTTCGAGGGATCAAATTGACATTTTATTCATTTAATCTGCTTTCGTTTTTGCTGGTTTTTTTAAGTTTAGGAGCATGGTTTAAGGGAATTGTCCGATTGAGCAAAGCAAGAATGGTTCATCTCCAAGTTGTTTTCTGAATAAATCGGTTCAATCCAATCTTTTGTTTTAAAAGCAGTGACTTTCATTAAAGTAGCACTTTTAAATAATAATGTTTAATCAAAATATCTTTGGAATTTTACTATAAATACTTGCAAAAAGCACCATTCACAATTATTAACAAAACTTCATGTAGATGAAAACTCTTGAGGCGGTGCTCTATGTGAAAGGAAACCAACCAAAGTTTTAAACTTTTCGAAGGGACTGATTGTGTTTGTGAGATGTTCAAAGCGGGATAAATCTCCGTCAATCGTTGTTTGTTGTTTGAGACAAGTAAATTCTATTTCTTGCTGCATCATGGAAAACATATATTGATTCCTCGTGCATGTATTAGTTAGTTTAAAGGTTTGAGAGATGTTTTGATGTTTTTCAAAAGCGGAGATGATTCTTGATGCAGTATTGGTTTTGTTGGATCTGTTTCTACATATCAGAATCTAAGTTTTGATTCACACAAAATTTGTTATTATTCTACTAACGTTTTGCGTGGGATGTGCAGTGCACTTGGTTAAGGAGATAGGGAGACATCCAGAATGGAACAGTAAGGGGACGCCCAAGCTGGAACAGTTGAAGATGTCCATGCTGGAACAGTGAGGGGGCGCCCGAGCTGGTATATCACTGATGGACACGGTGCGATGGTCTAATAGCTTGGTACAAGAGCAGTCCAGAGATCAAGCCCATAGAGTTTTGATGAAGAGCAGAACCTTTCAAGTGCAGATCAAGTGCAGCGTACAAGTGCAGTGTTCAAGTGCCGATGCATAGACAAGCGCAGTGATCAATTGCAGGTCGGATCTCTAAGCGCAACAATAACCAGTTCATCAGAGGGATCTCATTCCTTGGGAAGACTGAATCTGAACTGGGCATTATATCCAAAAATAATAAGGGATATAATCACTTGTGCTGGATTGCAGTTCAACCAGTGAAAGAAAGGTGTGCTTGCCGATGGTTTGGAATAGATGTCTGAATGGATCAAGTGAACAGGAAAGCACACAATGGATCTTGATGAGAAGAATAGAGTCGAGCTGGTAAACCAGATCAGGGAAGAGAAAACCTGATCAAGGATCCCAGCAGCTGGATGCTTAGATGGGGAAGAAGAAGGTTGCTATAGCAGAAGAAGCAACCAGCTGGGAAGGAAACTAGCTCAAAGCAACGACCTGCCAAGTATGATGAACAAGGTGGCTCGAATCAGCTCAAGAGCAGGAAAGAACAGAACAAGAGCAGCTCAAGAGCAGATAAGAAGAGAAGAAGAGAACAGCTCGAAATAAATACCAGCTCAGATAGCACAACAGTAGATGCCATAAAATCAACGAGCTGGTGCAAAGAACCAAGCTGGTTAAGGTCAAACCATCCTAGCGAGCAGATCAGATGATGTCCGAAGATAAAAGCAGAAATGGACAAAAAGACCAACTCAATGCAAACCAGAACGGAGATAAGCTGGTAAACTGGTAAAGGACAAACCAGTTTGGATAGCATGACAGATGCTATCAAATCTATGAGCAAAGCGATTTTAATACAAGACTATACGAAAATTTCTTTTCAGTATTCAAATTGAATTGCTGTATTGTCTTCTCAAAGTACAGTGCTCATGTGCTTAAAGTGAAGAAAAGCCTGCAACACATTTAAAGACAAAGGATGCAAAGTACAACATTGTCAGAATACTTTCAACGGCTACAACTTTGTGTCCAACAGATTAAACTCCGCGTCAGGCTATAAATAACAAAGAGTAGAGCACAAGCAGAGCATGCGCGAATAGAGATAGAGAGAAAGGCGCACACAACAGAAGAAGAGTGTAGAGTAAAGAGCGAAGTGTTGTGCAAATCAGAAACAAAAAACATCAGCACGCACAACACAAGCTCTGGGAAGACATTGGTGAAACCAGCTCGGATAGGAGCACTTCCTAGTGTGAGATTTTATCGTCGAGAGATTGAGCGTAAACTGTAAATCTCACACACGGTTCACTCACATATATTTGAGAGAGCTGATTAGATTAGCTGAGTGAATCAAATTAAAAACTCTCCATTGTAGTCTTTGGACAGAGACGTTAAACAAGTCTACGTTGTCCTTCGCACGGAGATGTTAAAGAAGTGTCTGTAGACTTTCTCATTGAGACAGCAAATAATGAAGTTAGACACACGCAACTTGCGGGCTGGCGTGTAGTGGTTGCTAGGAATTCTTGCGGCTTCTGGTCTTAGGAGTGGGTTGCAGCGAGGGTCGCTGTAATCAAAGACTTCTAGTGGATCCTTCCCGATTGCGGAAGAAAGGGGAGATATAGGAGATTCAGCTCCGAACTTTCATAAATAAATCACAGCGTATTTTTGTACTTCTTATTGAATTTACATTCACACATTACATATTTGATTACTACACTTAAAACTGTTTAAGAGCTTTTGAATATAATAGTTCAGTTTGAGTTCTTTCCGCATGATTTTAAGTCAATACTCAATCTGTATCTCGGTGCACTAACATTCAAGAACACTGAGATATTGCAGCTCAATATTTATTGAACCAGATTACTTGTGGTAAACCAGCTCGCAGAGCTGCTGGTAATTTGGACTAGCTCGTAGAGTTGTTTGTCCAGCTTCACGCTGATCTGGTTCATAGTTGCGTGCTGTTTTCAACTCAATAATTTCAAAATGCACGTAACTCACGGGGTTGGTGTTCGGACTGTGTGAGATCCTACGTGAGTTGTGGCATAACTCAAGAACACCCCCGAAATCGATCCTATCAATTGGTATCAGATCAGGTTTTTCTTGTATAGTGTACTTTTTTCTTCGAAAATTTTTAAACGATTTTAAAATGTTGTCTGCTCTGATAATCTTTCGAAAGCTTGTCTATGCTAAAAAATTTTTTTAAGGCTTTCAAAACTCACTTTATATGGATAGGGGGAGCAATGTCTATTGAATTGCAGAGCAGTTTCTCGAAAGGAAAGTGCAGCAATATCTATTCCGACGAGCTGATAGATTGCGCGAGATCTGAGGACACCAAGATCTCTAGGATTGGCGAGGCTATATCCTAGGGAAAAATGGAAGATATTCTATGAATTGAATCTTCAATTGCTCCTCTGGTCTAAATAAAAGAGAACCTTTACGTAGCATAGATTCTATCTTCAAAATTCACTTGTTTTTCACAAAATGTTATCCCTCGAAAAATGCTTTCGTTTTCAAAATAACATAACCCCGTGCTCCGTTTATGGGGAGTTTTGTTTTAAACATTTAGGGGGAGACAAAATTTCGAAACCCTTTTTGATTCCCACAAGAAGGGGGGGAAATATTTTCAACCATAAACGTACGTGCATATGTTTATTCAAATTTTGTGTAAATCAAAAAGGGGAGATTGTTGGATCTATTTACACAGATTAGAATCTAAGTTTTGATTCACAAAAAATCTGTTATTATTCTACTAACGTTTTGCATGTGATGTGCAGTGCACTTGGTTAAGGAGACAGGGAGACATCCAGACTGGAACAGTAAGGCGACGCCCAAGATGGAACAGTTGAAGATGTCCAGCTAGAACAGTGAGGAGACGCCCGAGCTAGTGCAACACTGATGGACAGGGTGCGAGGAACATCAAGCTGGTCTACCAGCTTGGTACAAGAGCAGTCCAGAGATCAAGCGCAGAGAGTTTCGATTTAGAGAAGAACCGTTCAAGCGCAGATCAAGTGCAGCGTACAAGTTTAGTGTTCAAGTTCCGATGCATAGACAAGCGCAGTGATCAAGTGCAGGTCGGATCACTAAGCGCAACAATAACCAGTTCATCAAAGGGATCTCAGTCCTTGGAAAGAATGAATCTGAATTGGGTGCTATATCCCAAAGAAGAAGGGATATAATCACTGGTGCTGATTGCAGTTGTCAGGCCCGATGTACAAATCAGAGTTTAACCATGCAATTTACGACTGCGGAAGCATTTAAAAGTGGCTAAAATTTTTCGCTTTGGGCTGACTTAGAAAACGTAATTTAAAAATACATTATACTCAAAATATTGGTTTTACAACATCCCAAAAGCTGAACACCAGCAGCTGCATAAAACAATTACAAGCATCGAGTATCCCAAACAATACAACTTAACCTAACCCTAGCACTAAAACCGCCGCCTCCCTCTCTCAAACAAGCCGCCGCCGTCGCCACCCACGCGCCGCCGCCGCCGCCGCCGCCGCCGATCTTTGCCGGAAATTTGTTTCCGGCCAATTCGACGAGGAGAATCCGTTCGTGCAGAATTTGTCAGTGCTTCTAGTGCAGCCTGACGAAGGAGTCTCGGTTCTGGTCGTGGACCGGATTGGCGATTATCTACCGCAATCTACCGAGAAGAGCCGGGTTCTTGTAATTCCGGTTGGAGCCAGGCACAAGTGCCAGCAAGGTATTCGTTTTGAATGCCCTATGTATGTTGAATTATGAATTCTATTTTTCGTAGGCGTCGTGAGACACCGCGTGCGCCCTTGCGGCGCGCATGTTTCTTCACGTCGGCCGCCGGTCGGCCGCCGCTCCGGCGATGCTCCGGCGAGTCTCCGGCGATGTCGTGACGGCTGGTCTGAATTCTTCTAGGGTTTGGTTCGGGCCTGTCCCGGGCAGCCCGTGAAGTTTTCGGGCCGGTATGCGATGTCGGGCCCGGTTTTGATCGATTTTGAAACTTTAAGTTTTTGGGCCTAAAATTGTTTTAAACCCAATAATGATACAATTAAAATTAGTAAAATATGATTTTGATTATGAAATATGATTTTGTAATAAAATATGATTTTGTTGATTAAAATTTGTTTTATCGGCAAAATGCGATTTTATTATAAAATACGATTTCGTAATTAGAATATGATTTTACGATAAATAATTAGATTATTTAAATTATGCATGTTAATTAGATTAATTGCATGATTGGGGTGATCGAGAGCCGTGCCCAATGTGTTAGGTGTATGCAATAGGTTTTATGTGATTTCGGTTTTTATATATATTTGATTATCATTTAAAGTGAGCCTGTTTGTGGCCCGTTCCCACCCCTTGATAAATGTATCCCTTATTTGTCATAGTTAATTTAAATGTAAATTACTAGATTTAGTGGGAGGACATCCGAAGACGGTGGACGATGACGATCAAGATATTGAAGACCGAAGATCTGTAAAACCGGAAAGCATTGTAATAGGATTGCATTGCATATTGCATTACCCCTAGGATTGGACCTAGGTCCATGGCTGGCAACCACGGACCGCATAGCTCTCGCGATCGATCATCCCAATATTACTTTATATATGTTGATATATAGTGTAATTGAATCCGCATGTTTGCATGTTTTAAAATATTGCATTACCCCTAGGATTGGACCTAGGTCCATGGCTGGCAACCACGGACCGCATAGCTCTCGCGATCGATCATCCCAATATTACTTTATATATGTTGATATATAGTGTAATTGAATCCGCATGTTTGCATGTTTTAAATTAGATTTAAATATGCATGAGACCAAAATTTTTCAAAAATAAAATCCCTCGTTTTAAATTTGATTTAAAACTCATATCAAGATAAAATGTTTATTCGATAAACAAAAGGGTATTTAAAATTGTTTAAATTAACCCTACCTTCCATCAACAATGGGTGTACGTCGATGCTACCCGTATACATGGCCCGGCTCATATTATTGAGGGGGTCATGTATGCCGGAAAGCTGTCCACGCCATTGACAACTATTGTGAGTCGGTTGGAACTCCCTTTAACGTTGGCTCATATTATTGGGGACGTTAAGGGGACCGTCCTTCACGACTCAACATTGATGGGTCAATCTTGACACGTGATAGTAAACGGCGTCATATTATTTGGCCCTTACTGGACGTGAGGTGAATACATGGAGGTTGCACCGGCTGCAATCGGAAACTACCTTTTAGGGGTCATGGATGACTGATATTATTCGGGTCCATGATCGCTTGATTGGGCTCCGTGTACCCACTAAAGAAACCTGTTTTCTCGATTTCATTAGAGGGTGGTGAAATCGTTAAAATAGTGGGAGGGTAATTCATAAAACTAAATGACCATGTTTTATGTCTTAGCGTTTATTTTTATATAGTCAGTAATGAATGTCTGTTTTCTTTTCAGTATAACTGCTATAAAAATGGTTTCGATGAAAAACCCGCTTGCTGCTATACTGGATAGCAACAGGTTCACTGGTCTTAACTACCAAGACTGGCTCCGCAACCTTAATCTTGTACTGGCTTCGGAGAAGCTTCTATATACGATAGAGAAGTCTCCTCCGGAGGAAACCCCTGCCGATATCAGCCCTGAGGAGCTGATTACGCTTAACCAATGGCGGGACGATGAGGTTAAAGCTCGATGCTATGTGATGGCATTGATGTCCAATGAAATGCAATGGCGCTTTGAGAAGACAAAGTATGCCTCTGCCATACTTTTTCATCTCAAAGAACTGTACGGGGAGAACTCTCGACATGAGAGGTTCACGGCTGTCAAGGAGCTGATGACGAGCCGCATGCGCGATGGGACTTCGGTCCGTGAGCATGGGGTTCGCATGATTGGGCTCGTTGAAAAGCTGTCGGGCCTTGATATCGCACTTCCACATGAGCTGTCTGTGGATGTACTTCTCCTCTCACTGCCTGCTGCATTTGACCCCTTTGTGGTCAACTTCAACATGAACAAGTTGGAGGCCACCCTTGAAGAGGTGGTGAACATGCTTGTAGTGTTTGAGGGGACTATAAAGAAGGACAAACCCGTCCTCCTTCTGGGTTCTTCTTCCTCTGCGAAGAAGGGACCCAGACGCAAGAGCAAGAAGCATTCTGCTCCTGCGAAAGAGGAGAAGTCTGCCAAGAAGCCAAAGGCAAGGGCTTCTAAGCCTAACAAGAGCGAGGACGTTTGCCACCACTGCCACAAGGCTGGGCATTGGAGGAGGAACTGCAAGGAGTACCTCGAGCAGTTGCGAACTGCAAAAGGTATATTCTATATTGTAATAAATATGTCTCTAAATTCAACTTCTTGGGTACTTGATACCGGATGTGGATCTCATATCTGCAATGATTTTCAGGTGATGACAAGAAGTCGACGTCTTAGAGAGGGTGAGACCCACTTGAGGCTTGGCAATGGAGCAAGAGTTGCTACAGTAGCTATAGGAGATATTATTTTATTTCTATCTTCGAATTTTAAGTTGTTGTTACGAGACGTTTTATTTGTTCCTGAATTAATTAAAAACATTATTTCTATTCCTATGCTTGATAGAGATGGATATTCTTGTATGTTTGCTAATTCGATTTGCAATATTTACAAGAATGAATGTTTGATTGGAATTGGGGAACGCGAAAACGATCTATACACCTTAAGATTAAAAGACGTTCCAACTCGCGATGTCGAAACACACACAACAACGATTAAAAGGAAACACGATAACTTGAACCCAGCACAACTTTGGCACGGTAGGCTAGGTCACATTTCCCTAAGTAGGATGAACAAGTTAGTTAGGAGTGACTTGTTTGATCTGTCAGACATAAACTCCCTACCGACTTGTGAATCTTGTCTGAAAGGAAAGATGACCAAGCAACCCTTCAAGGGCAAGGGTGAACGTGTCCAAGGCCTATTGGATTTGATCCATACTGATGTGTGCGGCCCATTTAGTATTGGTACTAAATACGGTCACACATACTTCATCACCTTTACCGACGATTACTCTAGGTATGGGTACTTGTACTTGATGAAGTACAAGTCTGAATCCTTTGAAAGGTTCAAGGAGTTCAAGGCTGAAGTAGAAAATCAATTAGGCAAAAGTATTAAAGCACTTCGATCTGATCGAGGTGGTGAATACTTGAGTACTGAGTTTCAAGACTATCTGAAGGAGAATGAGATTCTCTCACAGTGGACCCCTCCGGCCACACCACAGCTAAATGGTGTAGCGGAGCGTCGTAATCGGACCTTGTTGGACATGGTTCGATCTATGATGAGCTTCACTGAGCTTCCGACCTCGTTTTGGGGCTATGCGCTCGAAACAGCGGTCATGTTGTTGAACAATGTCCACACCAAGGCAGTGGACAAGACTCCGTATGAGATATGGATGGGCAAACCACCCAAGTACTCATTTATGAGGATTTGGGATGTCCTGCTTACGTGAAGCAGACAGTGGGAGATAAGCTGGATACGAGATCCATCTTATGCTACTTCATTGGATATCCAAAGAATTCCATTGGATACTATTTCTACTATCCCAGCGAGACAAAAGTGTTTGTCTCTAGGAATGCCACCTTTATGGAAAGGGAACTTCTACTCGATAGAAAGGGCAGAATAGTAGAACTCGAAGAGGTTCGAGAACCAATTGAAGTACCAAGTGAATCTCCCGCACCTACTAAGCCAGTACCAGATATGGTCGCACCTAGGAGATCCGAAAGGATTCCTAGAGCTCCAGAGAGATATGGTTTTCTCCTTGAAGATGATCAAAGTGATCAAGTTGTTGGATCTGATCCAATCCAATCAGCAGGAATAACAATTCAGCAGACACATTTCTTCTCGAACGAACCTGCTGCCTCCAGCAGCAACGATAGCGAACGCCTTTTAAACACAACCCAAAACGGCGTCGCAGCGACTAACCCAAACGACGTCGCATAGCGCAAGTCAGCAGAGCTACCATCAACTGGTCTCTCAAACCATCTGCTGATTAGAGTCAACGAAAAGAAAAGATTCTTGCTGCTGGTCGCACGTGAAATTCCAAAACGCAGCGTTCCAACTAAATGAAACGGCGTCGCAAAAACTAATCCAAACGACGTCGCTTAGGATACGCGATTCCAAATACCAACTTCTGGTCATCCAGCAGCAACACACCAAAACCACGTAAAGCGCTTCCTCCTGCTGAAACTCTTAGTACTAACTAAACGACGACGTATCCTCCTAGCGCTACAGGAAAGTTGACTCGCGTTGACCTCGACATCTGCTGATCAACCAGCAGGAACACACCCACGCGATCTACAAGCTGGTACCAAACGAAATCATCAAGACGACGTCGCACCAATTAATCTAAACGCAGTCGTTTTGCCCTCAACGCGATTATACTAACGCACCTGCTGATCACAACACACGCAACGACAGCGTTTCAGGAATCTCGCGCTAAAACGCTCTTCTGCTGGATTCATCACCGACCAGCTGCTAATTCACCAAAACCGGCTGACACGTCGACCAGCAGGTACCTCTAATACGCGAAAGAAAACAGAATCTCCAGAATTGTTCAACACACGAAAAGGAACCCGAAAATGCAACTCAAATATTCAAATAGAGATCTTAAACTAACAGAACCTCTA
>KQ988529.1:5446-27078 GCA_001598015.1 Dorcoceras hygrometricum
TCGCATCAGCAGTTGCAAAGAAAGAAAATTGAACCAGCTGTAGCGCGAAGAAAAGATGGATTCAGCAGTTGAAAAGATGAATCAGCAGTAAACATAAGAACGATTCAGCAGAAGAGTGATTCAGCAGTAAGGTGCTTCAGATGTTGAAGAAATCAGCCGTTGCAAAGCATTCAGTTGTTGATCAGCAGTTGAACACAAAGAAGCGAAGCAGTTGACTAATCAGTAGTCTACTGCTGAGCTTAATCAGTTGATGGAATAATCAGCTGTTGGTATAGATCAGCTGCTGGAATTTTTAAGCCAAATCAAAAGACGATAAAAGCCTGCAAAAGAAAGGACACAAGGACAACTCCATGTCGGTACTTTACAGAACATATTTCAAACGGGAAGAATTTGTAACGGATTGAATTTGAACAGAGGCTATTTAAGGGAGAATATTTGAAGGAAGAAGATGATGTTGGTTGCACAGTGTACAAACAGAGGGAATAAAAATAGAAGGACGAAGCAGTCGACCACCATTAGAGAGGAGCTTACTACGAGCGTCGACTGCTGAGTTCTAATCAGCTTTTGTAGAGCAACTTCCCAGTGTATGAGATTTATTATTTTGAGAGTTGAGCGTTCACTGTAAAATCTCACACACAGATTCACTCGCATATTTTTTTAGAGTTGTGCGAAATTGATTAGCGAGTGAATCAAAACCCAAAATGCAAATCAGTTCCCGTCCAAGCACGACGACGTTAAACTCTGTGTTTGTAGCCTTTCTCACATAGGCGTTCAACAAGTGATTGAGTGAACAGCCGAGGGCTGGTAGAGTCTAGGAGTTCTCGCAGCTGCTGGTTGCGGGATCGGGTCTGTACATAGGGGTGAGCATTCGATCGGTTCGGTTACCGACCGAATCGATTTTTAAAATCGAGCATAACCTATTTTTGTTAAGATAACCGAACCGAGCGATTTTTTGCAAAAACCGATAATAACCGAAACCGAAAAAAATCGGTTATTTCGGTCGGTAACCGAAATAACCGATATATTTTGGGAAATTTTTTTTTGAAGTCAGCATAACAATTAAAATTTAGGGTATATTTTACTATTACAATTAATAAATATTATAATATATTAATATATACAAATTTAGGGAAGAACCGAAGAAATCTCAATTGATGGGATTACGGGAAGAAGAGGTTAAGGATTTAGGATATATTTTACTATTAAAATTAATAAATATTATAATATATTAATATATACAAATAATGTCAGCATAACAATTAAAATTTAGGGTATATTTTACTATTACAATTAATAAATATTATAATATATTAATATATACAAATTTAGGGAAGAACCGAAGAAATCTCAATTGATGGGATTACGGGAAGAAGAGGTTAAGGATTTAGGGATATATTTTACTATTAAAATTAATAAATATTATAATATATTAATATATACAAATAATAGTTAATATATAAAATCGGTTATTTCGATTAACCGATTTAACCGATTTTTTGAAAAATAAAAAACGTAACCGAACCGATTTAACCGATTTAACTGATTTTTTTTAAAAATGAAAACCGATTAACCGAAATAACCGAATCGATATAATTATGCGGTTCGGTTTCGTCGGTTATTTCGGTTTAACCGATGTTTTGCTCACCCCTATCTGTACACGATGTATAGATCAAATCTTCTAGTGAAACCTTCCGAGGAGGAAGAAGGGGAGACGTAGGACATTGAAGTTCGAACTTCCATAAACAAACAGTTGTCCATTTATTCAAGCTTTTCGCATATGCATTTTACATTTAGCACTCACGCATACACCATGGCACACACAGTAAGTCGAACAGATTTCAGTTTACAGAAATCTGTTTGCATCTCGTTTTAAAATTTAGGATTCAGTTCTGGTGTCTTCCGCATGTTTTATTACATACCAGATTTTCTCCGGTGCTCTGTTTTTAATGTTCAAGAACCCGAGGTATTGCACCTCCTTTAAATAGCAGCGCAAAATTTTTAATCTTTCAAAGCAGTGCTGCTAAGTCTTTAAATCGATCCTAACATGCTAACACAACCTCTGTTTTCTTTTTAAAATGAAATTATATCTTAAAGGTGCTAAAGCTTAATTTCTATTACAAGGGCAGCAGGGCCGAGTTTTTATAAAATTTTCTTCAAAGCAAATAATAATAAATTTTACCATGCTCGGGTATATCCCTCCGTTAATTTCTTTGTTGAAAATTTGAGGGTCGGATCAGATCAGTTCATATAAGAAGAACAGAGCTTATTGAAGAGAGCAGATCAGAACGGAGATAGGATCAGATCAACACAGGATACCAGTTCGAAACGACAAAGCATTTTAAACAAGCAATACTCAGACTGAATACAAGAGGTTCAAACTGATTTGTCCAATACGACAAAACGTCAGTTTAGAGCAGATAAAGTTCAAAATAGCCTCACCTATTACTGTACGAAGAAAGGACGACAAGGACATCAGTGTCAGAACTTACAGAAACATTTTCATACGGCTAGAAACTTGTGTACCAGCAAAAATCGTTGTAATATCCTGAAGATCACGAAGAAGACGACAGTGTGTGAGAAGACATTTGAGAGATTACACTGTAATAGAACAATTCTCACACACACATTCACTCACAATATTCGAGAGATAAGAGAAACAGATTAAATGAGTGAATGTTAATGCAAAACAAAACTATCAATTATGACTTGGCACGAAGATGAAAAAGTTAGTGCTTGTAGTCTTCACAGGGAGATGTTAAACATCTTCAGTTTGGAGTCTAGGAGTCTCAGTTTGTAGAGTGTGGTAATTCACACCTAAGGTGAGTTTATACAAGCTATTGTATAAATCAAAGTCTTCTATTACAGCCTTCCAGTTCGAAAGATGGGGAGACGTAGAAGCGGTGACTTCGAACTTTTAGAAACAAATCAGTTGACTATTTACTTCTTCAATGCCTTCATGCTTTAAACCGATTTTATGTTTCAGTTTACAGGGAGTATTTCGGGTATTTTCGCTTTGTATTTCATACAAGACCCGATATACTATCGGTGGTCAAAATCTTTTAAAAACAGGAGCTATTACAGCTCCAATCTTATTCAAATCGCAGTATGGCACTATCTGTGTTCCTATCAAGTGGTATCAGAGTTTTTAAACTCTGTGCCGCAATGTGTTTACGATCTTAACACTCCTCTCGAACCAAAAATCCTGCACTAAATTATAAGATCAAAAAAGTAGGAAAAACTACACAATAAGAGCAACAAAGTAGGAAAGCTCCTATCGAACAAAAAATTACTGACGACAATTAAAAATCCAATTTATTTTAGAAAATAAATAAATTGGTCTATTTGGCTAACTCGGATTTTTTGGTGTTACATTTCATGTATTGTGGATTTTGTAATTTGTGATTATAATTTTTAAAATTTCTTTCAACTAGAATTTGAAGAGTTCCACCATAACCAAATACTTTTTTTATCAATTTTATTAAAAAATGATAAATAAATTGATATCAAAAATTAAAATTAAAATTATTTAAAATTCATTTCAACTTACTAAAGAAATTCAGCTTGAACCAAATTAAGATTATCCAAATCTTTAGCTTGAACCAAACATAATTTTAATAAGTTATAGTCGCACCTTATGCCTTCTTACTTATTATAATTAATAGTTTTTATGGAGCGGTTAAAAGTTTATAGCTAATTTGATTAATCATAACTTTTGTAGAGTTTTTAAAAATCAAGTTTAAAAATAAAATAACTTTTAAAACTCTACAAATATTTCGTTAAATATTACTAAACTTTTATGGAGTTCATAAAAATTTAGATTAAATAACTTTTAAACTCCATAAAAAGTAATTTAAAAAATCTAGAACCAATACACCCCTAAGTTAAATATAGTCCAATTCGTTAATGATACGATTCAATAAAATAAATAAAAAGGAATAGTGAATGAAAAAATAATAAATAAATTATATTAAATATCACTTAAGAAAATAATACTTAATTTCATTTATAATCCCTTTAAGTTCTTTTCTTTTGTTTTGTTTTTTTTATAATAACCTTCCTTACACATTAACAAGTTGCATCAGTGTGGGAATTAGCAGCAGCAAACATAGGAAAAACAATCCACAAAATCCACACTAGATTCCTTAGCAAGTAGAACCATTGTTATGGAAAGATGGACAAATACTGTTTGAAAATCCCGCCAACATCCAGGACCCTTATTGCCTTCATCAGCTTCCTATGATCATACAAGTACTTGTTAAATCCAAAAAAAGGTCAGTAAGTGACAGACTAGTGCATAGCATAGAGATTATGAGAAGAAACACTCGTTTCGAGCACCTGATCAAATCAGAGCTAAGATCCTTAACAGGTTTTCCCGATGACTTCGGGGTAAACTAAAGATTATGTAGGCTTTGCCACAGAAATTAAAGATGATTCGTGTCCCAATTAACCTACAAGAAGGAAAATGCCTTCAAAACTGGGAGGAAAGATCTCTAGGTCGACTTAATATCCGCCATCCTAGCTCAGTAATCCGATGTGCATCAGTTGAAAATATATTCTCATTCCACCATAACCTAAAGGTCAAGGATTGAAATGTGACCGCGGGGATGACATTTTTTCCCATGGATCTGACCTCACGGTAAAACGCGAAATGTGACGGGTTTTGGAATTTTTTAAATCCACGAATATGTTAATGGTAATAAATCTCTATCCTCGATCCCGTCCTATTAATATATTTAATAACATATTATTAACTAATAGTAATATATAATAGTAAATACTATATATTATTTGATATATTAGAAGTTGAGATGTATTAATAAAATATAATAATAATTAATATAAATATTATTTGATATATTAGAGGTCGAACGAGGATCTTCGTCTCGAACCGATCTCCACGAGGAAGGGATGAAAATCCCTGGGACGAGAATGGTAAAACTAGCCACTTCCCGCATAATTGTCGTCCATAATTCGGAGGGTTGTAATTGTCATCTAAATCAGCACCTATATGCAGACCCAAAGAGTAGCCCACTTCGCTTTTGCTTGTTCAAACTATGGGCCTTGTTATCTAATATTATATATGTGGTGTGCTAATTAATCTTTCTAGTTTTGCTTTAGTTGAGATGTAATCATGCTTAAATTTTTGTAGCTATAACTTTTGGTACATAAATTGATTTTCATTGAGGAATATCAAGCATAAAAAATTATTTCTTTATAAATTTACAAATCATAACTAATTAAAAATTATGAAATTGTGCTCAGAATTTAAGGGTTTCATTTGGAGAAAATTTTGAAACGAAACTCAAATATCTTAAATATGTTTTGTGAAAATAAATTATGTAATCTTCCAAAATTCTTCTACAAACACTTCCGTTCTATATTAACTACCGTGGTGCCTATATTAGAATTAAATTTTGTGTCCTATGATTTGCATGTTTTCGTTTTGATGATCTCGGTCATTTACTCTCTTAACCAATAATTTGTGCTTTTACTCATCTTTCATGCGTGAATACGATGTTGTATCATCGAAAGTTACTGATATGACGATATGTCATCAATCCACGAAAATAGACAAATGAAAAAAAATGCAAGTTAATCGTGAATTGATAATTAACATTGTTGGTCCTGTTTTACAAAGGAACTTAGCAGCCGCTGATAAGATAAGTGATTAAAAATTTTCAGCGCTGCTGATACACTAGAGCTGCAATAGCTCGTTGTTCTTGAACATTTAAAATCACACGATGAAGAGCACCGGAGACAGATCTGGTATGATTTAAAAATCATGCGGAAAATATCAGAACTGAATCATATATTTTAAAACAACTCAAACAGATTTATGTACAACATAAATCTGTTCGAGACTTGCAAGTGCTTGTGTGCTAACAGTGTATGCGATGCTGAGCTGAAAGTAACTGCTGAACTGTTATGCGAGCGTGCTAAAATGCTAAGTAAAATATGCAATACTGAAAGCTTAAAGAACACGATACTCAGTATTTGTTTCTGGAAGTTCGGACCTCAATGTCCTACATCTCCCCTTCTTCCACCTCGGAAGGCTCCACTAGAAGATTTGATCTTACAACTTGTGTACAGACCCAGTCTCACAACCAGCAGCTGTGAGAACTCCTAGACTCCACAAATGCACAACAGCCTCAACTGTGTGACTGACTACATACACAAGAGTTTTACGTATTCGTGCTTGGACGGGAACTGATAAACGTTTTGAGATTCATTCACCAATAAAGTGTGAATGAATCTCTGTGTGTGAGATTGATACAATGAAGCTCTCAAACTCTCTGTTTTTCTCACACACTAGGGAAATGCTCTAACAAGCTAATCTAGATTCAGCAGTCGACACAATAAGCTCCTCTCAAGAATGATTGTCGACTGCTCATCTTCTTTTCTTTTTCCCTCTGTTGGTGCACTGTGTAATCAATGTAATTTTGCAACTGTGCTGTAGTCGCACCAACGTCGTCACGCTCACTCGAACACTTCTTCAATGGCGCTTCTCGAATATATAAGCTCTGTTTGAAATATGGCTGTTAGATAGATTCCAAATCTGTTCAGCGCTTCATATGGCTAATTTGTCTTCTTTCCAAATGCGTGCAAACATCCTCTGTTCACTGTACTATTTCCCAGAATAATACAAATCTTGTTCCCTTGAATTGAGGCAAGATGCACGATTAAATCTCAGCCATTGATCATTTCCATCTTGAGCGTTGATTGCTTGCAACGGCTGAATATTCTTCAACTGATTGTTCAACAGCTGTTCGCTCAGCTGTTGTTTATTCTTTGTCACAACACCTCGCGCAACAGCTGTTTCTTTGTCGACTGGATACTTTGCGCTACTGCTGAAGCTTCAAATACTGCGACTGTAATCTTGCGTCTGTTAGCTACGCTTCGCTACTTCTTCTTTTCTTGCGTCTGGGAATCCAAGTCGACTGGATGAATCTTGCGACTGGATCCACTGTAGCTTGCGACTGGATATATAGCAACAGCTGGTTCACATAAGCTCTCGACTGGATATATAGCAACAGCTGGTTCACATAAGCTCTCGACTGGATGCTGCTGTTGCTTGCGTCTGGTTGTCCAGCTGGTATTAAACATATGCTTCCAGCTGGTATCTTGCGACTGGAATCTTGTGACTGGTTATCAACGCAAAGTCTTCCTGCTGAATCTTTAGCGCAAGAGCAAAACGCTGTCGTATCAACTTATGTAAACGACATCGTTTTGCTATCGCTATCTCCAAATAGCATCTGCTGGTGAACAGTAGCTTGCGACTGGATTTCCTCCTCTACGACGTCGCTTCTCTCTTGCGTCTGGATGCACAAGCTTCCTGCTGATTCTTGCGACTGCTCTTTCAAACCATCTGCTGAATATGATGACGTCACTGATGACGTCATCAACGCTAAACCATCTGCTGATCTTCAGCACGACGTCGCTTCATCTCTTTCGCACAACTTCATCTGCTGATAGCCAACTGCTGATTGTGATGACATCAAGGCTGATGTCATCACAGCTGATTCCATATCTTGCGCATCTTCTCAACTGCTGATAGATAATAGCTTCCTGCTGATCTTCTTCGTTCCAGCTCCAGCTTGCGATTCTTCTTTGCTTCTTGCTTCTTGAATAGCGACTGTCGATAGATTCATCAACAGTACTTATAAATGGAATCTTCTTCTTCGCTTCATTTCTTCAGCAGACTTGTCAATACATGTACCAGCTGGTTCACTTCGCTCTTTAGCGCTAGCAGCTGGTTGTCATCGTTCCAGCTGGTTCATCATGCTCCAGCTGATTCAACTTGGCCTCCGCCTGATTACGAACAGCTGATTCAACTTTGGACGTCTCCATTGCTAATCCAGCTGCCCATTCCATGAACACCAAACCAACTGCTGATTGTTTATAATGCGAACCATCGGCTGGACAAATATAGCTGCTGCTGATCGTCTTCTTCGTTCCTAAAACATGTACGCTTAAGTGGAATTGTTAGAAACACAATAACAGGTTTTGTATAATTCAAAACTTAATCAGGATCTGTCAAAACAGATCCATCAATCTCTCCCTTTTTGATTTACACAAAACCTTAAATCAACGATGCATGTTCTAACAATTCTCTCCCTTTTTGTGGGAATCAAAAAGAGTTTGAATCTGCTGGTCTTCCCACCATCGGCTGGACAAATATAGCTGCTGCTGATCGTCTTCTTCGTTCCTAAAACATGTACGCTTAAGTGGAATTGTTAGAAACACAATAACAGGTTTTGTATAATTCAAAACTTAATCAGGATCTGTCAAAACAGATCCATCAATCTCTCCCTTTTTGATTTACACAAAACCTTAAATCAACGATGCATGTTCTAACAATTCTCTCCCTTTTTGTGGGAATCAAAAAGAGTTTGAATCTGCTGGTCTTCCCATTTTTAAAACAAAAAGCTCTCCCTACACTGTTACAACAAAAACAGTGTAACAGTAGGAGTTTTAATCTTTGAAAAACAAAACAGCTTTGGGAAGCACCATATGCAACAATATATGATTTTCAAAAGCGGAACTGATGCATAACTCAAAATTATAAAAGACAGTGACGCCACTCTCCCTATCTTTTATAACATGAGCTCAAATCAATTTTTAAAATCAAAGTTTTGCATCAGCTGGAATCCGCAAAACAGAACAATTTAAAAAAAAAAACATCAGAGCATCGAAATATTTCAAAAAACAAGTGCTACTGAGTTGCTTAAATCTATGAAGAACCAGTACAGAGAACAGCTCAGATTTTTCCTTCTTCTATCTCGCCCCATGTGCTTGTCACTGAGCCTCGCTCCAAGTGATCTTACAGCACAACGAAAATAGAAGCTTGGCATCTGCCCGAGACTCGCGCATCCCGACAGTTCATCAAGCGAAAAACCGGTTCTATATTAAAACACATCTGGCCTTCATAAAATGAGCTTCTCAAAACAGATTAAAAACATTAAAAACATAGCACATGTGTTTTAAAATTAGTGCTCGTTCAAGAACAACCTCGCTCTGATACCACTTGTTGGTCCCTGTTTTACAAAGGAACTTAGCAGCCGCTGATAAGATAAGTGATTAAAAATTTTCAACGCTGCTGATACACTGGAGCTGCAATAGCTCGTTGTTCTTGAACATTTAAAATCACACGATGAAGAGCACCGGAGACAGATCTGGTATGATTTAAAAATCATGCGGAAAATACCAGAACTGAATCCTATATTTTAAAACAACTCAAACAGATTTATGTACAACATAAATCTGTTCGAGACTTGCAAGTGCTTGTGTGCTAACAGTGTATGCGATGCTGAGCTGAAAGTAACTGCTGAACTGTTATGCGAGCAATGCGTGCTAAAATGCTAAGTAAAATATGCAATACTGAAAGCTTAAAGAACACGATACTCAGTATTTGTTTCTGGAAGTTCGGACCTCAATGTCCTACATCTCCCCTTCTTCCACCTCGGAAGGCTCCACTAGAAGATTTGATCTTACAACTTGTGTACAGACCCAGTCCCACAACCAGCAGCTGTGAGAACTCCTAGACTCCACAAATGCACAACAGCCTCAACTGTGTGACTGACTACATACACAAGAGTTTTACGTCTTCGTGCTTGGACGGGAACTGATAAACGTTTTGAGATTCATTCACCAATAAAGTGTGAATGAATCTCTGTGTGTGAGATTGATACAATGAAGCTCTCAAACTCTCTGTTTTTCTCACACACTAGGGAAATGCTCTAACAAGCTAATCTAGATTCAGCAGTCGACACAATAAGCTCCTCTCAAGAACGATATGCCATCAATCCACGAAAATAGACAAATGAAAAAAAATGCAAGTTAATTGTGAATTGATAATTAACATGACTAGAAATAAAAATATGCAAGTTACAAATCAAAAATATAATTTTACCAATACTTTTTTGTATTGTACGATAAAAACCTTAGTGGATAAAAGTTTCTCAATGTGTTGCAATGTGTTGCAATGTGTTGCATGCTTATGCAATTTTTTTTAATTTTTTTTAGAGTTGTTAGGATCAAGCGCTTCTCACTAGGCCAAAAGTTAAAACTGTTAGTCAAGGTACAACTTTATTTCCTTATAATATGGCAGCACAGAGTGTATCTATTGTATTCGTTAGGGTTGGAATGTTAGGCCAATGAGTCTAACTGCTGGTGCTGTCTTATTTTCTTTAGTGATCAGTCTTACCCTTTCCCGACCGTCGATCATATCCCCAACAGATATAATATTAACTGTTAAGCTCTGACGTCACACTTTTACAGCTCATCTGGTGTCACATTTTTACAGCTCGCCTGGCCAACCAGATCAAGCGGCACTACGTTACCAGCTTCTTGTATGAGAGTTTTCCAGGAGGTCATTCGTCTCAATACTTCTCTTATCCGTACACGCTTAACTCAGTAGGAGTTAATAAATATTTTTTGTAATTAATTAATTGGATTTACAAAAACAAATGAGGACTTATCATAATTACTAAATTGACCCGGGTTTATCTTTTGAAATTGTTGGCGTGGGCCACTGGTCCAAAACCTAACAGAATATAATTTTGTGAAAATTTTTTAAACATCTTAAAATAAGATAGCTAATCTGCATCAACCCACAATCAAATTTTAAAAGAATTCAATTTTTTGGGAAAGTTTATAAAAAAGAATACGATCCGGACTGCCCTACTTAATAAAAGCTGCTAATTTTTTTGAAGATGAGTATTTTTAAAGTTTAGAGATTAACACTTTTAACCTTATTATTGTTGGTATAGAAATTTTTAAACCTAAGGGTTTTAAATAGAATCCTCCCACAAACCCTATACGTTAAACACAAAAACTATAAAGTTAGAGGCGACTAGGGTTTCAAGGACCGAAACTTCAAGGTTTTTTGGACTAATCCGGATCGCACTCGTGGTGCATACCTCGTCTGAGATCTCTTCTCGATTGTTGTCTCTTTTGTTAAGGCAGTTGAATTCCATTCCTTGCTCCACCTTTGAATTCATATTATGTTTCGTGGCTGCTGTGTCGTCTGAATGCATGTCTGTCCTGGTGTTTCAAAGCTTTTTAAAGTCTAGGTGAGTTTTATTGACTATATGGATGGGGTGCAGGTCGGTGTAAAGGTTTCAAAAATAAAAAAGATGGGAGGAAAGGCTATGTGGAGGTCGTTGGAGTGCAGTATGACCTACAAAGACACGATTTAAACGCTTGGAAGCATAGAGGTAGTATGCGTGGGTGAATTCATGTCTGTTCTGATATGATAGGCCACGTCAATCGGATTCGAACGCTATTCTGTTCTGGTAGGCCTCGGTGGTTGGATTCGAACGTTGTTCCTGATCTGATAGGCTGCGCTGATTGGATTCATACGCTGTTCTGATCTGATAGGCCGCACTGGTCGGATTTGAACGTTGTTTGATCTGATAGGCTGCATTGTTCGGAGTCGAACTTTGTTCTGATATTATAGGTCATGCTGTTCTGATCCAAACTCTGTTCTAATGTCTTATCCATTATGTTCTTACCTGCTCTACCTGTCCTGATCTGGTCTTCCAGTTCTGATCTGACTTTACTGCTTTGAGTTGAGCCAATCCAGTATTGAGCCACTTTGATAGTTCTGATTTGACTTGACTGTTTTGAGTTTATCGACCCATTATGTTCTGTTCTGAACTGTGTTGACATCTTGAAACTGTTTTGACTGTTCTAATTTGTTTTGACTGTCGTAGCCTGAGTTGGCTGTTCTATCGGTTTGACTGCCCTAGTATGAATTGATTGTTCTATCCGTTTGAATACCCTAGTCTGAGATGACCGTTTAATCTGTTCTGACTGCTTTAGTCTGAGTTGACTGTCCTAAACTGATTTGATCATTATAATCTGGTTCGACCATCCCGATCAGAATTGAAATTCTGAACTGATCTATAATCCTGATTTTATCTTATTGATCTGATTCGACCTATTCTTCTGTTCTGACCTATGAGGATTGAGATTCGGTAATTAGTGATTTATCAGTTTTGGTTGGGGATTATTCACGGTAGACGTGATTATCGAATTTCAGACTTGAGGATTTTTGGTCAAATCTGGTTGGTTATTTTTCAGATTTGACGAATAGCTGTTCAGCTTTGAGTCGCTGGTTTCTATTGGGTGAAATCTGCGTCGAATTTGGAGTTGATTTGGTGTATTTTCCCTCGGGATCTGATTCCAGTAATAATTCAGATTTGAGGCCTATCGCTGGAAGAAGATAAGCTTTTAGAATTTCTTGCGCGGGAATTAGCTAGAATCAGATTTGAGGTATACTGGAGGTTCAGATATGAGAGAGCAGATTCGAGTATTCATATTTGACGTTGGTAGTGATGTGATGTCGTATCACATTATCAGATGTGAGCGCTGGGATCTGTTTCGGATGTGAGGCAGTGCGACGCCGTTTGTTTAGTTAGCGCACGTAGCGTGAGCGTAGTCAGAATCGAGTGAGCGCTGGATTCAGATTCGAGGACTTGTGCCTTAGCGCTAGGATCTGCTGTTGGGATTTGAATATGTCGGTGTTGACTTGCACTGTAGACTTTGACTCGAGGATTTATATACAAGTGTTGATAAACACTTAGCGTATTTCAAACTCGATATTTCCTTATCGTCTTTCCCTGATAACCCCGAAACCCTTACTGTTCACCGAGCACTATTTCTCCGATTTGCCATCAATTTACGTCGCTGTTTGGAGCAAGGTGGGTGGCGCTGAGCTTGTATCCCTTAGCTCTTTCGATTGTTATCAGTTAGGAGACCTGAGTCGACGTGTGGAAGGAGCGCGAAGGATTTACAGTGTTCGAAGATTTTCGCAACAGTGAGCCAGAGAGTTCTTCAGTTCTTCTGAGCTTCTGGATTTGAGTTCCCAGGAAGTTCATGCCGGGGTTGTCGAGCCCAGTGAGGAAACAGACTTGAGCAGGCTGAGGTTTCCGTGTCTTGGTGAGATCTGTTGAGGTAGAATCTGAGATTTGAGGTACGAATTGAGCTTCTGTTAACAGCTTTGGGCATAAGCGTGTTAGTATTTTGAGGCATGAACTGTGTTCTGTGAATTCTGTGTTTTGCGTGAACAGATGTGGCTCGTCGTTTGATTTTTATGTTCTGTTTACGTGTGTTATGCATGTTGAAATCAGATCTGAATTTCTTGTCATTCATGCATACATCTTGAGCCTGAGATTTGATTGATTATCGATTGAGAGCCACATTGTGACCGGCCGGCAGATGTGTCGCGCCTGAAAGGCACAATGCTATCATCGGAGTGGTGACCAACTGATTGGTCGTGTCTGAATACCACCGAGCTGTGATGGTTAATTGAGTGGCCAGACCTGAATATCACGGACCGATGATTTCCACCGACTGATTGGTTGTGCGTGGTATAGAGGCTCACCTGATTTCCAGCTGACTCGTTGGCCTAGATGACCGATTCCTTGACAGCCCTCATGCATTCATGACTTAGAATACTGCATGTTTATGAATTGCTGTTATCTTAGTGCTCTTCGTACTGAGGTTTGACCTCGTATTTCTTTTCCTGCTTTTGTGTCCTTGGGTCCGTGTTGCTCAATGCAGGAGTTGCAGATAATCTGGCTGGGCAGAGTGGAGCTTCATCTAGTAGATTCCCGTTGGGTTGAGTCCCACTTTATTTGTATTATGTATCAAACCAGGGAATGTCCTGAGCTTCTATGTATTTTGGGGATCTGTTATTTGAGTTTATTTGATTACTTGTTTGTTAAGTGGATTTTGAGTAAATCCTATTTTGAGTATGAATCTTTTGAATGATGATTTTATTGTTTAGGCCCAATCATTTGAAAAATTTTTAAGCCCTATTTTTATGCTTCCGCGATTATGTGCTTAATTGTATTACTAATATTTGTTGATTAGCACGGGGCCTGACATGACCTGATCAATCGTTATAATCTGATCTGGTATGTTTATTTTGAATCACTTTTCTAAACTGAGCTTAACTATTCGTTCGTACAGTACAGTTTTCAATGTCAGCACTAACATGCTCGGATTTGCATCCTGTTGACACTCCAAGTAAGCAGATGAAGAGAAAAATCTCCAGTTTTGTGTTCATTAAAGGTGAAGGCCTGATCTGTTTCCAGTTCAGTCGCTTTGTGCGAGTGTGTTCTCAGCGTATTTTTCAAAAATAAAGGAAAATGTTAAGAATAAAATTTAAGTTTTGATGATAACAAATACAAGAACCCGAACAGTTCAGCTTAGGACGTCACATATCAGCAGAGAGCGCGTCTAACAGTTTACAGCGACGCAATTCAGCTTAGAGAAAGTAGAATAGTTTACAGTGTCGAAATTCAGCTTAGAGAAATCAGATCAGCTCAGGACAAGTAGATCAGCTTAGAGCATCGGGTTTCAGCTTAGAGCAAGTAGATCAGTTCAGAAAGTTGCAATTCAGCTCAGAGCAAGACGATCAGCTTACAGTGTCACTGTTCAGTTCAGAGCAAGCTGAACAGATCAGAGTGATTAGGAACAGATCGGATTGGAGCTTCGAAATCAGAACAATACTTAGAGAAGGAATCAGCTTAGGGAAGATTCATATCGGAGCTTCGTACAGAGAATATTTCGCAGTAGACTATGGGTACGAACAGCTTAGAGCAGCGCTCAAAGTTCACAAACAGCTTAGAGCTCAAGAACAGCCTTCAGTTTAGAGCATATAAGGATTCAGATCAGAGCGTGAAGAGCTAAGCCTCAGGTTAGTTCTCATAATATCAGATTATAGAACAGTTCAGAGGTGTCTCAACACATAGCAGAGTACCGACGTGTGAACGTCGGCCTTCAGATTGGGGTGTACCTCCAAAGACTGGTATCAGATGAGCTTGATCAAGCAACTATAATTAAATGAATTTTTGGAACACTTCATAAAAGAAAATGATGAGAAATGAAAGCGCTTTTGACGGGTTTTACTTATTGGCTTCTACTATACTGAACTGTTTTACGCATGTGCCTGTACGACTTATTATTTGATATTTTCGGATGTTCTTGCGAGCTTCTAGGCTCATTGGTTTTTACTAGTGCAGGTGTGGATGTTTAGTTTTTAAGGTTTTACATGATTTGTGGCAAAGTTATGAATGAACGATCACGGGCATGTATATGTCGGCTCACGGGCCGGCATATCCTGCTAAATTATGGGTGTGTGGATGTCGATCGATGGGTCAGGATGTCCCAACACATAGCAGAGTACCAGCGTGTGAACGTCGGCCTTCAGATTGGGGTGTACCGCCAAAGCCTGGCACCAGATGAGCTTGATCAAGCATTTATGATTAAATGAAAATTTTTGGCACACTTCATAAAAGAAAATGATGAGAAATGAA
Source organism: Dorcoceras hygrometricum (assembly GCA_001598015.1). Lineage (NCBI taxonomy): Eukaryota > Viridiplantae > Streptophyta > Magnoliopsida > Lamiales > Gesneriaceae > Dorcoceras > Dorcoceras hygrometricum. The sequence goes on from KQ988529.1 coordinate 20,773, forward strand.
AGGGTTTTTGACGGGTTTTACTTATTGACTTCTACTATACTGAACTATTAACGCTTGTGCCTGTACGACTTATTATTTGATATTTTCCGAATGTTTTGCAAGCTTCTAGGCTCATTAGTTTTTACTGGTGTAGGTGTGGATGTTTAGTTTTAAGGTTTTACATGATTTGTGGCAAAGTTATGAATGAACGATCACGGGCATGTATATGTCGGCTCACGGGCCGGCATATCCTGCTAAATTATGGGTGTGTGGATGTCGATCGATGGGTCAGGATGTCCCAACACATAGCAGAGTACCAGCGTGTGAACGTCGGCCTTCAGATTGGGGTGTACCGCCAAAGCCTGGCACCAGATGAGCTTGATCAAGCATTTATGATTAAATGAAAATTTTTGGCACACTTCATAAAAGAAAATGATGAGAAATGAAAGGGTTTTTGACGGGTTTTACTTATTGACTTCTACTATACTGAACTATTAACGCTTGTGCCTGTACGACTTATTATTTGATATTTCCGAATGTTCTTGCAAGCTTCTAGGCTCATTAGTTTTTACTGGTGTAGGTGTGGATGTTTAGTTTTAAGGTTTTACATGATTTGTGGCAAATTTATGAATGAATTGTTGCCGCAGCGGCGGATCCGGATCCCGCTCCCGGGGCGCAGCGGAAGTTTAAAATTTTTTTAGCCCGGGAACGGTCGATACACCTAAACAATAATCTAAACATTCATAGATGTTTAGAGGGTACCTTGATGGCGTCTAGGCGCCTGGCTCCGACCAATTCCATGAGGGAATTGACACTTCAATGGTGAACGGCTGGATCGACGCCTAATCCGGTCCACGATCAGAATCCATACTCCTTCGTCGGTTTGCACTAGAAAACCGACGAAAATTTCATGGACGGAATCTCCTCGCCGATATGGTCGGAACAAATTCCTATGGCGACGGCGGGCGGCGAGGGTAGAAGGGAGAGGGGAGGAGTTTGCTGAATAGATTTTTTGTGTTTTTCTTTCTCATATTTGAAAGTGTCTCCTCATTGCCATATTTATAGATTGAGGGATAGAGTTTGATTTGAACAAAACAGTGAACATTCGGTTCAACTCAAACAGTGAACATTCGGTTCAACTCAAACTGTGAACATTCAGTTCAAGTCGAACTGTGAACATTCATTTCGACTCCCTCGATTTTGGTCTCATCATAATCCCAATCGATGATCAGATATCACCAATGTGCTCAGTTTACAATATGATTCAAAATTAAATTTTCGGACCACTAAATCTATATATGACAGGTTTACTCTCATTAGCTAAATATGGAAGTCCTACTCCCTTATATACTTTTAGGAAGTCATACTCTCAACCTTCCTCCTACTATACTCAATACTTTGAGTACCATATCCGTATGGGAATTGAGAAACCACTACTTGTGTGATTCTCAATGGTTCAGGGATACAACTAGCCGTGGGCTCACAACATTTGTGACTTCGAAAACACATTTTTGGACTTACCCATCGAATCATGATAAAGCGTCTAGCAACATCGTCCCATGATCCCCTAGGCATCAATGATAGTGCCTGCAAGAACCAGTCGGTCATGGTTAGCATACAGTACGGTCCTTTCAACTCAAATATCCCGATCAGATCAATGACCATTGGTAAATCGAGATTAGCTAGAGATCCAACAACCATGCATATATCTTGGAGATCAAATAGTGACATCCCATGTGTTATTAGGTAAACCCATTTACCTAAAACACATCTAGTACTCTGGCTAGAGATTTGTCACACTATTATCTCCTTAGATAACATAGGATATCCACGCACAAGGGCGAGCGATGAATCCTCGAAATGAAGCATCGACTCCTACATGCATCGGGACCTCACCCAACCCCACCACCTGATGACCCCAACTGAGTCGGTAATGTTAGAGTAGGTGCCCAACTAGCCAACTTGTGGTGTGTGGGCTTTTGATGACTCTTTGTGTAAAACAATCTTTGTTTATGAAATTCACATTTTATATGGCATTCTTTATGATCGTTTTTATTATAATATTAACAATTGTGTTGGATAAAGACCTAGAATGCACCATAATGTATGTTAGATGTGATAGTGGATATGATGGCAATCATGAAACACATCTAATAGTCATTGTGTATTCTAAACTTGTTCCTAGTCTATTGAGCCGTCAAAATGAGGATAAGGCCGCCCGGGTTTGAGACTAGTATCTCCGATGTGAAGTACCACGTTTCATTGGTAGGGAACATTATGATGTTCTGAGCATGCAGATGGATGGTTTGCCTGGTGAACCATCGGACTACCCTCGTTCGAATTCTCCAATTGGTTACCATTTGTCGAGTGGAGAGTCCGAAGTATTGATTGTATGAATTAGTCCTTACTACTCGAAACATCATTGAGACTCTACATGATTAGTCGCCTCACTTTGACTCGTTTACCGACTCCGTGAGGGTCATCATATGTCGAGATTGGGTGAGGTCACGAAGCATGTAGGAGTCGATGCCCTGTTTTCGAGGATTCACCGCTCGCCCAGTGCATGGATATCCTATGCTGTCTAAGGAGATAATAGTGTGACAAATCTCTGGCCAGAGTACTCTTGTGCTTTAGTGTAAATGAGTTTACCTAGTAGCACTCGCGATATCGCTATTCTGATCTCCAATATGCGCATGGCTATAGAATCTCTACGACTCTCGATTTACCAATGGTCGTTGATTTGATCGTGATATATGAGATGAAAGGATAGTACTATACGCTAACCATGACCGATTGGTTCCTGCAGGCACTATCAAGATATCTAGGGGATCATGGGGCAATGTTGCTAGGCGCTTTAACATGATCCGGTGGGTAGATCAGAAAATGTGTTTCTGATTCACAAGGAGTTGTGAGCCCACGGCTATCTGTATCCCTGGATCATTGAGGTTCACACAGTGTACTGGTTACCAATTCCCGTGCAGACAAGGAAATTGAGCTCAATTTGTTGAGTATAGTAGAAGAAAGGATGGAAGTCTGACTTCCTGAAATAAATGGTGGTGGAAATGAGATTTCCTTAAAGATTGGACTAGTATGACTTTCCTTAAAGTTTATGTTAGAGTAGATGCCCAACTAGCCAACTTGTGGCGTGTGGGTTTATAGACTCTTGTATATGACAATCTTTATATATGATATTTGTATTTATTTATGGAGTTCTTTACTTTCATTGTGTTGTATGATGATTAACAATTGCGTTGAGTAAAGACCTAGAATGCACTATAGTGCATGTTAGATGTGATAGTGGGTATGACGGCTATCATGAAACACATCTAATAGTCACTGTGTATTCTGAATTAGTTCTTAGTCGATTCGGCCGTCAAAATGAGGATAAGGCCGCCCGAGCTCGAGACTAGTATCTGCGATGCGAAGTACCATGTTTCATTGGTATGAAACATTTTGATGTTCTGAGCATGCAGATGGATAGTGACCTGGTGATCTATCGAACTACCTTCGTTCGGCCTTTCCAAGTGGTTACCATTTGTCGAGTGGATAAGTCCGAGGTCTTGGTTGTACTGATTAGTCCTCACGATTCGAAACGTCATTGAGACTCTATATGATAGGCGTCTCACTTTGACCCGTTTGTCGACTCACTTGGGGTTGTTAGGCGGCGGGATTGGGTGAGGCCCCGATGCATGTAGGAGTCGATGCATCGTTGTCGAGGATTCACCGCTCGTAGACATGCGTGGATATCCTATGCTATCTGATGGGATAATAGTGTATAAATCTCTGGCCAGAGTACTAGAAGTGTTTTAGATAAATGGGTTTACCTAGTTACACTCGCTATGTCACTATTTGATCTCCAAGATATATGCATAGCTATCGGATCTTTAGCGACTCTCGATTTACCAATGGTCGTTGATCTGATCGGGATATATGGATTGAAAGGACCGTACTGTACGCTAACCACGACCAACTGGTCTTGCAGGCACTATCAGAGATACCTAGGGGATCATGGGGCGATGTTGCTAGACGCTCTTACCATGATCCGATGGGCAAGTCCGGAATTGTGATTCCGGAGCCACAATGGTTGTGGGCCCACGGCTAGCTGTATCCCTGAACCATTGAGGGTCACACAAGTACTGGATTCGAGATTCCAATGTCCTACGTCTCCTCTTCTTCCACCTCGGAAGGCTCCACTAGAAGACTTTGATCTATACAACACGTACAGACCCAATCCCGCAACCAGCAGCTGCGAGAACTCCTAGACTTCACAAATGCACACCAGCCGCAACTGTGTGACTAACTACATACACAGAGTTTAACGTCATCGTGCTTGGACGGTAACTGTTTGTGAAATGGGTTTTGATTCACTCGCTAAACAATTTAGCTCAACTCACGAAATGTGCGAGTGAATCTGTGTGTGAGAATTACAGTGTAAGCACAACTCTCAAATGAATACATCTCACACACTAGGAAGTGCTCCTAAATGAGCTAATGAAGATTCAGCAGTCGACACTACAATAAGCTCCTCTCTAGAATGATTGTCGACTGCTTCATCTTCCAGTGTTCTTCCCTCTGCTGGTGCACTGTGCGATAAACGTGTTTCTACAACAGTGCTACAGTCATCATCTTCTTCCTTCAAACTCCTCGTATAAATACCCTCTGTTCGAATATAGCCGTTAGACAGTCAATACAAATCTTTTCTGCGCTTGTCAAGGCTAAATCGTCGCCTTTCCAAATGCGTGCAATGCTCCTCTGTAAATTGTACTATTTCCCAGAATAGTACAAATCTTGTTCCCTTAATTCTAGGCAATTTGCACGACTTAATCTCAGCCATTGATTCTTTCCATCTTGAGCGTTGATTGCGTCCAACAGCTGAATGTCATTTCTCTTCGCAACTGTCTAGACTTCACTCTTCTTTGCGTTGCGTCTGAATCAATCTTTGTAACGTGACGTCTGGTTTTTCGTCCTTTGCAATCCAGTCTACTGGTATAAATCTTTTCATTATGCATAGCTCAAATTACAAATGAATGCACTGTAGCCAACGCACAAACCATCTGCTGATCCAGCTCTTGAAAGCGCTCCACTGTTCACAACTGTTATCAGATCTCTTCGCTTCAATCCAACAGCCGATTGCTTTTCTTCATACGTCTGCCAGACTTCAACTGTTTATTTTCTTCTTCGACATTTCTTCCAGCAGACTCCACAGTTCATGTTCCAGCTGGTTCAACTTGGCCTCCGCCTGATTACGAACAGCTGACTCAACTTTGGACGTCTCCATTGCTAATCCAGCTGCCGTTTACAATGATAAACCAAACCAGCTGCTGAACTTTATCTTTCAAACCATCGGCTGGACAGATTACTGCTACTGTTCATCTTCTTCTTCGTTCCAAAACACTGTACACTTAAGTAGAATTGTTAGAAACACAATAACAGGTTTTGTGTAATTCAAAACTTAATCAGGATCTGTTTACACAGATCCATCAATCTCTCCTTTTTGATTTACACAAAACCTTAAAAAATCGATGCATGTTCTAACAATTCTCTCCCTTTTTGTGGGAATCAAAAAGAGTTCGAATCTGGGTCTTCCCATGAATTTTAAAATGAAACTCTCCATGCACTGTTACAACAAAAACAACGTAACAGCAGGAGTTTTAAATTTGAAAAACAAAACCAGCTTTTGGGAAGCACCGTATGCAAGAGCTATATGATTTTTTGAAAATAGAAACTGATGCATAGCTCAAATTAACAAAGACAGCGATGCCACTCTCCCTGTCTTTTATAACATAAGCTCAAAACAATTTAAAAACAAAGATTTTGGCACCATCTGAAATCCGCAAAACAGAACATTTAAAACAAATCAGAGCATCGATATATTTTTCAAATAACAATGTGCTACTGAGTTACTTATGTATGCAGAACCAGTAAACAGAAACAGCTCAGATTTTCATACTTCTATTTCGTCCCATGTGCTTGTCACCGAGCCTCGCTCCAAGTGATCTTACAGCACAGCGAAAATAGAAGCTTGGCATCCGCACGGGACTCGCGCATCCCGTGACAGTTCATCAATAGAAAACCGGTTCTTATATTAAAACAGATTAACTGGCCTTCATAAACAAGCTTCTCAAAACAGTTAAAACATTAAAAACATAGCACATGAGTTTTAAAATTAGTGCTCGTTCAAGAACAACCTGCTCTGATACCAATTGTTGGGTCCCTGTTTTTCGAAGAAAACTTAGCAGCCGCTGATTTAAAATGCGCGTTTAAAAATTTTGCGCTCCTAATACGGACCTGCAGTACCTCAATCTTTTTGAACATTTAAAAATCACA
>KQ988530.1:13322-30707 GCA_001598015.1 Dorcoceras hygrometricum
ACAGTTTGTGCTGGACTGATTTGCAAGCTTGTAGAAATTTCATATCTTGTATATATATATATATATATATATATATATAACAAAAGGTACAAGTTCATTCATATTACATGGAATAAATTATGATGTAATTTGTAATGTTCAAAAGCTGTATTAATCTCCTATACAACAAAAGTAACTGAAACATCACGGAAATGAATGTCCACGATAAACAACCCTGATCTGATCTAGCTCGTACCATCCAGCTCTGAATAAATCTCATCACCTGCACTCAAGAAAACTAGTGAGACTAAAGGCTCAACAAGTAAATCTGGAAATAACTAAGGCATGCAGTATAGACGATAAGATAAATCTAAACTGATAAGCTGTAAACTGAAAAACTTGTACGTTAAAGCATAAAATTTTCTCAAATACTACGGCTGTAAACAAACCTATTCACAGTTCTTATTTTCTGTTGAATTATGACGCAGAATCTCTCCTTAGGTCAAAGTCTCTTGATCAAGATATCATTTGAAATCAGGAACTGGAGAATAAATTCCAACTATGCTGTTTGAAGGGGTTACGGAGGTTCTGTTAGAGTAGGTGTCCAGCTAGCCAACTGTTGGTAGTTGGATTTTCTTGACTCTACTGTAAGAACGATCTTTATTCATATAATTTAAATTTACATGGCATTATTTATCTTTGCTTGTATTGCATAAATGGTTGGATAAAGACATTGAATGCACTATAGTGTATGTTAGATGTGATAGTGTATTTGATCGCTATCATGAAACACATCTAATAGTCACTGTGTGTTCTAAACGAGTTCTTAGTCGATCGGGCCGTCCACAAGAGGATAAGGGCCGCCCAAGCTTGAGACTAGCATCTGCGATGCAAAGTACCACATTTCATTGTTAGGAAACATAGAGATGTTCTGAGCATGCAGATGGATAGTGACCTGGTGATCTATTGAACTACCCTCGTTCGGACTTTCCAAGTTGTTATCATTTGTCGAGTGGATTAAGTCCAAGGTAATGGTTGTACAGATTAGTCCTCATTACTCTAAATATCATTGAGACTCTACATGATTGTTGCCTCACTTTGACTCGTTCACCGACTCCATGAGGGTCATCAGGTGACGAGGTTGGGTGAGGTCACGATGCATGTAGGAATCAATGCTTTATTGTTGAGGATTCACAGCTCGCCTTGGTGCGTGGATATCCTATGCTATCTGAGAAGTTAATAGTGTGACAAATATCGTCCAGGATACTAGATGTGCTTTAGGTAAATGAGTTTACCTAGTAGCACATGCGATGTCACTATTTGATCTTCAAGATGTATGTATGGCCATCGAATCTCAAATGACTCTGGTTTACCAATGGTCATTGATTCGATCGGGATATTTGAGATGAAAGGACCATACTGTACGCTAACCATGACTGACTGGTTCTTGCAGGAACTATAAGTGATACCTAGGGGATCATGGGGCGATGTTTTCTTGATGCTTTACCATGGCCTGATGGTAAGTCCAAAAATGTATTTTCAGAGTCACAAGGAGTTGTGAGCCCACGGATAGACGTGTCCCTAAACCATTGTGGGTCACACAAGTACTGGTTTCTAAATTCCCGTATGGATATGGTACTCAAAGTATTGAGTATAGTAGGAGGAAAGTTGGGATTATGACTTCCAAAAGTAGCTAAGGGAGTAGGACTTCCATATTTAGCTAATGGGAGTAAACCTGCCGTATATAGATTTAGTGGTTCGAAAATTTGATTTTGCATCATAATGATCAGTTGTACTCAAAGTATTGAGTATAGTAGGAGGAAAGTTGGGATTATGACTTCCAAAAGTAGCTAAGGGAGTAGGACTTCCATATTTAGCTAATGGGAGTAAACCTGTCATATATAGATTTAGTGGTCCGAAAATTTGATTTTGCATCATAATGATCAGTTTTGTAAACTGAGCACATCGATGATATCTGATCATCAATCGGGATTATGATGAGACCACAATCGAGGGAGTCGGAATGAATGTTCCATGTTTGACTTGAACCAAATGTTTACTGTTTGAGTTGAACCGAATGTTCACTGTTTTGTTCAAATCAAACTCTATCCCTCAATCTATAAATATGGCAATGAGAGACACTTTCAATAGTGAGAAATAAAAACACCAAAAGCTATTCAGCAAACTCCTCCCCTCTCCCTTCTTCCCTCACCGTCGCCGCCACCCGCCGCCGCTCATCGCCGTTGGAATTTGTTCCGACCATCTAGGTGAGGAGATTCCGTCCGTGAATTTTTGTCGGTTTTCTAGTGAAAACCGGCGAAGGAGTTGAGATTCTGGTCATGGACCGGATTAGGCGTCGATCCAGCCGTTCAACCGTTGAAGTGCCAATTCCCTCGTGGAATTGGTTGGAGCCAGGCCTAGACGCCATCAAGGTACCTTCTGAACATTCTATGAATGTTTTGATTATTGTATAGGTGTATTGACCATTCCCGAGCTCGAATTTTTAAATTCTTCCGCTGCGCCCTGGGAGCGGGATTCGGATCCGCCGCTGCGCCAACAGTACCAACTCAGGCATAAACCAGCACACTACCTTCTCTCCCAGCTGGTATATGTCATACAGCTTGCGCTACCAGAACAGATCACACACCCGGTCTACCACGCAACAGCTCATAGCTATGGAACAGATTACGACTTAGCCAACTCACGTGTACCATCCAGCTAGCGTCTAAACTAATATCGTTAAACGACATCATACCACACCTCAGCTGGGGACAACCAGATCATGTGTACGTAGACCAGCTCGCACACGTCCAGCTCTTGCCTAAGATGAAAACTCATGAACCGTGACGGTCTACACTAAAACCACGATCCGGATCGATCCGCATAGTACTACCAGATTGCATCCCTCTAAGCTGGTTTCTCCAAAACGACGTCGCTTTGGTACCAGCTCAGAATATCCAGCTTAGAGTACCAAGAAAGTCTTGCGACGACCATTAATAAGCATCCAACCACCCAGCTCAAATATTTCTACGAAACTAACCCAGAATTGATCCAAGCACCGACCAGCTCACAACTGGAAGACTTGATCAGCGTTCGACGACACGTAACAGCTCAGAGATGTTCCATCCACACAGACCAGCTTGCGCTCCCTAAAGCATACCAGCTCAGGGCTGGCCTGTACCAGATCAGCTCACACCTGATCTGGTCTAGTTAGATGTGATAGTGGATTTGATGGCTATCAGGAAATACATCTAATAGTCACTGTGTATTCTAAACATGTTCTTGGTCGATCGGACCATCCAAAAGAGGATAAGGGCCGCCCGAGCTTGAGACTAGCATCTGCGATGCGAAGTACCACGTTTCATTGGTAGGGAACATAATGATGTTCTAAGCATGCAGATGGATAGTGACCTTGTGATCTATCGAACTACCCTCGTTTGGACTTTCGAAGTGGTTACCATTTGTCAAGTGGATTAAGTCCGAGGTCTTGGTTGTACAGATTAGTCCTTATTACTCGAAACATCATTGAGACTCTACATGATATGTGCCTCACTTTGACCTGTTTACCAACTCAGTTGGGGTCATCAGGTGGCGAGATTGGGTAAGGTCCCGATGCATGTAGGAGTCGATGCTTCGTTGTCGAGGATTCATCGTTCGCCCTTGTGCGTGGATATCATATGCTATCTGAGGAGATAATAGTGTGAAAAATCTTTGGCCAGAGTACTAGATGTGTTTTAGGTAAATGGGTTTACCTAGTAAACATATGTGATGTCACTATTTGATCTCCAAGATGTATACATGGTTATTGGATCTCTAGCGACTCTCGATTTACCAATGGTCGTTGATATGATCGGGATATTTGAGTTGAAAGGACCGTACTGTATGCTAACGATGACCGATTGGTTCTTGCAGGCACTATCAGTGATACCTAGGGGATCATGGGGCGATGTTGCTAGACGCTTTACCATGATTCAATGGGTAAGTCCGAAAATGTGTTTTCGAAGTCACAAATGTTGTGAGCCCACGGCTAGTTGTATCTCTGAACCATTGAGGGCCACACAAGTACTGGTTTCCCAATTCCCGTACGGATATGGTACTCAAAGTGTTGAGTATAGTAGGAGGAAAGTTGGGAGTATGACTTCCTAAAAGTAGTTAAGGGAGTAGGACTTCCATATTTATCTAACCTGTCATATATAGATTTAGTGGTCAGAAAATTTTATTTGGCATGATAATGATCAGTTTTGTAAAATTAGCACATCAATGATATCTGATCATCGATCGGAATTATGATGAGACCAAAATCGAGGGAGTCGAAACGAATGTTCATAGTTCGACTTGAACCGAATGTTCACTGTTTGATTTGAACCGAATGTTCACAGTTTGAGTTGAACCGAATGTTCACTGTTTGAGTTGAACCGAATGTTCACTGTTTTGTTCAAATCAAACTCTATCCCTCAATCTATAAATATGGCAATGAGAGACACTTTCAATAGTGAGAAATAAAAACACCAAAAGCTATTCAGCAAACTCCTCCCCTCTCCCTTCTTCCCTCACCGTCGCCGCCACCCGCCGCCGCTCATCGCCGTTGGAATTTGTTCCGACCATCTAGGTGAGGAGATTCCGTCCGTGAATTTTTGTCGGTTTTCTAGTGAAAACCGGCGAAGGAGTTGAGATTCTGGTCATGGACCGGATTAGGCGTCGATCCAGCCGTTCAACCGTTGAAGTGCCAATTCCCTCGTGGAATTGGTTGGAGCCAGGCCTAGACGCCATCAAGGTACCTTCTGAACATTCTATGAATGTTTTGATTATTGTATAGGTGTATTGACCCGAACCAGACTCTAGAATTGTTTTTTTAAAACATTTGCGGAAGCATAAACTTTAAATATGGCTCCCCCAGATCACACACCCGGTCTACCACGCAACAGCTCATAGCTATGGAACAGATTACGACTTAGCCAACTCACGTGTACCATCCAGCTAGCGTCTAAACTAATATCGTTAAACGACATCATACCACACCTCAGCTGGGGACAACCAGATCATGTGTACGTAGACCAGCTCGCACACGTCCAGCTCTTGCCTAAGATGAAAACTCATGAACCGTGACGGTCTACACTAAAACCACGATCCGGATCGATCCGCATAGTACTACCAGATTGCATCCCTCTAAGCTGGTTTCTCCAAAACGACGTCGCTTTGGTACCAGCTCAGAATATCCAGCTTAGAGTACCAAGAAAGTCTTGCGACGACCATTAATAAGCATCCAACCACCCAGCTCAAATATTTCTACGAAACTAACCCAGAATTGATCCAAGCACCGACCAGCTCACAACTGGAAGACTTGATCAGCGTTCGACGACACGTAACAGCTCAGAGATGTTCCATCCACACAGACCAGCTTGCGCTCCCTAAAGCATACCAGCTCAGGGCTGGCCTGTACCAGATCAGCTCACACCTGATCTGGTCTATGATAAACCCAATTAATTATCCAAATTAATTGTTAACCATCCAGTCCTCACAAGATTGCAGGTTCAATTTAGCTCAGGGGTATTTCATATCACAAGTGTAAACTGGGACAATTCGTAGATCAAATTACGAACTGAAAATCATCGAAAGAATCATACTGGATTAAAATAACGACAGGGTACTGACAGCATCTTGGAGAAATTCGAATAGATTAGATAAGCTTATCAGATTAGAATAGAGTTCTAACTAGACCAGCTTTGCCTATAAGCTTCGTACCTCATCCTTAGCCATCCAACACTATATAATCACTGGAAATGCTCAGAAAACTTTACTTTGCAGCTACTTTCATACAACCAAAAATTTAAAAGAGACGATAGCTCAGGTTGTCGTAGAAGCTCTCATGTTAAATATAAAAGAACTGAAACCTTTTTCTGAAAACGCTACAAGCGTACAGATCATAGCATCATTTGAAAATCATTAAACGCTACTCAAAACTCAGAAACAGAATGCAAAAATCGAACATAATATTTTTCACAGAAGCAACAAGAAACAGAGTCTACTTGCCTCAAAAATCGAACATAATATTTTTCACAGAAGCAACAAGAAACAGAGTCTACTTGCCTCAAAGCTGAACGACAGTTTGCAAAGAATAGCTTCGCCTTTGAATTTTTATCAAGCACGATTAAAAAACTTTAGAAAACTAAAGGTGAAGGACTTTGGTTGGGTTCTATCTCGAGAGAACTCTTAGCATCTCAAATAGTTAACAATGATAAAATATGGTATGTAGTAGGTTTTAAAGTACTGCACAGGTATGTGATCCTACCAACCGAAATCATTATTTAAAAATATTTTTTAAAAAAAACATGAATCGTGCTTGGATTCATTCTTCTGGGAGCTATGCGTGAACCGCCAAGGCTTAAAATTGAAAAAATCAACACAGTGAAATCTGTCTTAAACACAAAAATAGCAATTTAACCCTCAGAAACTAATTAAATAACTCGTGGATTTATTGATTTTTTTGGCGTTACATCAGGCACACCCGATATCGTTTCAAAAATTAAAGGAGATCTTAAAGCAGGGACCCGCTTTTGTGTGCGATATTAACCGGATCAGAGGAGAGTATGTTTTATGAAAATTTTATGTTGATGAAAATATGAAAATGTTTGAGTCTTGAGAGAATTATTGAGGTAACCATGAGGAAAATATTTTGAATGATGGGACTTGACTATGGTTAATTATTACGGATAAGGGGTCGGAAAGTAACGTGTGGCCATATCAATTGACATGTAATGGACTTCGGAAAAGTACTGAGATGCCTTACATTTGACGGGACTGGATTCCAGAAAAGTACTGGGATGCCTTTCCAGCCTAGTAATATGGTTTGATATAGCTTGATCAAGGGACATGACGTAAAATGTCAGCAATTGGGAAACGGAGTTCACAAAAATGTTTATTTTTTAGTGACTTTATTTCTTATGCATGGTTTTCAAGGAAAATGATTTGAGGAAAGTTATGTTATGCATTAATGTTTAGAAAGAAAAAATTTTTAGTATAAATTTTCATGCATGTTACTGTATTATTAGTACTAGTTACTTATAAACTTTGTACTTGTCGAGTCTTTAAACTCATTATATTTTATTGGTCCAGATGATGCGGAGGTTGAGATCGAGGGGCAGGACCCTTGAGTGGAGGGTAGCCCAGCGCGGCACTCAACCCAGCGACCTTTTGTTTTCCACAATAAGTTTGAATGAATAATTTATTTATGTTGAGTCGATTCAAAGTAGGGTACAATGGATTATTTTTAGGGTATTTGCATTATATTCACTTGAGAATGTAGATGTTGGAATATATTGATTATGCTTGATACTCTATACATTTATTTTTAAATCCGTAGAACCTTCAATTTTTTATTATTAGGCGTTATTTTAATCCTTTCATAAATATTTTTTTTTATAGTGCAAAAGACTTTACATTAATTATATTATCCTCTTAAAAAAAATTTCCCAAAATTTATTTATTAGAAAATGATAGTAGGGTGTTTCAAAACTCTTATGAAAACTTTTTGTGTTTTAAAATGATTTTAGGATTAACTCTTATAGGAGCTAATTCCTGAGCTCAATCCGATCTGCTCTCTTGTGAAAAAATAACTTATGCGGAAAGATCACAATTGAGCAGTGAATTAAAAGTATGATGCGTGTGAACTGAAATAGTAAAGCAGATTAGATAATCGAGTTTTTTTATGAAATTTCAAAGCAATGCTTGTACGTCTCTCCTTTTTCCAAACTGTAAGGATTTCCACTAGAAAACTTTGATGTAGAATACACAGTATCCTAATCCACTCAAACAGGTAGCACTCGATCTGAACTCCTAATCTCACTCGACAAACAACATACAAGTCGTAAATTCTCAAATACAGCACGCAGACTGTGAAAACAAGTTGAGAAAAGACTTTTCGAATATATAATATATTTTGTACAAAATCCTAGAGTATTCAGCTCTCAGCTGAAATACTTTACAGAAGATTTAAATAATGAAACAATGAAATACAATCATCTGATTGAAAAGAAAAGGAATTCGCAAGTGCAGTTGCTCAGATTGCATAGTGGAAAGCGTTATCTCTCGTATTTGTGGTCGTGTGTCTAGTTTTCTGCACTTGAACTTGCTTTTATACTATCAGGATCTAAACAGTAATAAATATATCCGGTAGACACATTTTTAATCCTCGTCCATGTATTTGGTGAACATTATTGATCGTTCTTTGATCTGTACTGCTCCATTAAATGTTTTCCCAGAGTAGCAAGTATTGTTTATGGCTACACTCTGACACATATGATATTATGCTGAAAAGCATATCTGGTACACTCCTTTTGTCAAGTCATTGCCTCGAAAACTGTCCTGTTCAACTTTCCTTCTGATCCAATCTGGACCTGATCTGATCTACAAAGCTCCACATACCCTGTTCTGCTCTTGACCAGTTTCGAAGCTTTACTTTGATCTGAATTGTTCTGTCGAATCTCCTAAGCTGCTCTGTTCTCTCCTAAGCTCCGATCTGAACTGTTCTAGGGTTTGAAGACACTTGGTGGAACATGCTATGATTTGTATTAATCTGTTCACGAAGCTCGACCCAACTTTGATCATATTCCCTTCTGAACTTGTTCAAAAGCTAAGTTGTCATTACTTAATGTGATCTGATCTGAGCTGTCTGTATACTAAGTTGACGTTACTGATGGTCCCAGAAATAGGATCAATATGCTTACAGGAGTTCAGAAGGGGGGGTTGAATGAACTCCTTTCGATTTTAGATTTTCGAAACTCTTTTAAACTGTTTTACAAGCACTGCTCAACTTAAGTTTGAGTTACCAAACTTAAGGATCTTAGTTTTATGCAAATCTCTTGGCCAACAAAAATAGTGCGGAAAGAGTCCAATCGATTTGTGAACAGATAAACAGTAAATAGATTGCTGAATGTAAAAGATAAGAGTCAAGGATTTGTTTCTGGAAGTTCGGATATAAATATCCTACGTCTCCCCTTCTTCCTCCTCGGAAGGTAGGTATCACTAGAAGATTTGATGCAAGTAGCATTTCTACAAACACCCAATCACACAAGCCGCACTTGTATGAACTCCTAGACTCGCTAACTTCACACGCAGACGTTGCTGCTGGTTACAAGTATCGAAATGATATTTTTGAACTGCTTCACAAAGCCAGTTCGTTACAGACTCAATAAGATATTACAATGAATACAATTTCTGAGTGCTATAAAATTATCTGGTTTCTAAAACAAAGAAACTCGATTCAACAAGATGAACCATAGAATGGACTCGAAGGTTTGTCTATGAAAAACAACAGTAGTGTTCTTCGAGTCTTGAGCTTTGTTAGAATAACTTCAATATGAGAAAAGCTCTAAGAATATTTTGACAGCGTGACCGCGATGATAATGAGAGTGAAGGATTTTCTTCAATCCAGCTTCTGCTATTTATAGTCTTCGATTTCAACGGTCATTAAATTCTTCAAAGGAAATAAATCCCGTTTGAATTTCTGTCAAATTTGTACACCGTAATTCCTGCTCCACCAAGAGGCAAGTCGCACAATGTCAGAGCAAATTTGGCGTTGTACCATATTTGTGCAAACTCCATAAACCGCTCTCTGAGATAGTGTACATTTTACCAAGAATAGTACTGATACTGTTCCCTCAATTAATGCATATGTACGATTCAATCTTCGCCCTTGATTTCTTCTGATATGAACGTTTGAATCGATTCAAGGTTCACGCAACTACTGATGACTTGAATCTCTGATAGGTGTACAACTGCTGATGGCTTCAACGACTGACGATATGCACCAGCTGGTCGCTTGAAATATTTTACTTCAAAAAGTATCGGCTGGTCCAAGATTACTGTAGCTACCTGCTGGTTTTCCTTATCGCAAAAAGCATCTGCTGAAACTTAGCGCGAAGGCAAAACGCTGTCGTATCTATTTAACCAAACGACATCGTTTAACTTCCACTAACATTAAGTTCCATCGACTGGTAAACAATCCACTGTAGCTCTCTGCTGATTTTCACTGTAGCCATCTGCTGAATTATCAACGCAAACTCCAATGACTAAGATTGTAGCGCTAGATCAAAACGCTGTCGTTTCAACTTATTTGAACGCTGTCGTTTTGACTAATCCAAACGATGTCGTTTTGTAATCCTTAAAAAAACACACTATCTCTCAATAGCTTGCGCCTGCTGATTGCTAATCATCTGCTGATTTCCTCTGAATAAGCATTCTGCTGAAATCAACTATCAACTGATAATATCACCAACTGATCCACTGTAGCTTACGACTGATAGTTCCAACTGCTGAATCAATAACCATCGGCTGAAAGTATTCTCCTGTTAAATTGCGACGGCTGATTTGTCCAATAGCAACTAGTCTTATTTTGTTATCACCAAAACTAATAAATTTTATCCTAACAATTTCCCCCTTTTTGGTGATGACAAAACTTAGCAGTCGAGAAAAATAAATATGCAAAGATAAATTGCACACGGACTGCTGGAATCAAATTTCATTGATTTAAGATAAAGTACAAGTACAAAATATTTGTACAAGTCCTATCTTAACTAATATCCTCTTTTTCTTTTAAACGCTCCACTTTTGCTAAGCCTCCTTTCTCTTCTTTGTCTATCTCTTTCTCTTTCTCGTCTATCTGCCTCACGAATTCTTTCCGCAGCCTCTTCCAACTCTTCCAAACTTGCAACATGTCCACTATCTCGAATTTGAACATCAGGAGGAGGAGGTTGGGATTGAGATTGAGGGCCTCGGCTGCTGCTTTCCCCCGTTTTGTTATCACCACCCCGATTAATATAAGCAACGAGTTCGCTTAGTTGGGTGGTAATAACATTCAGGGACTGGTGGGCTTGAGCACTGAACTCCAAAAGATCATTCCTAGTAGCAGCCACCTGCTCATCCAGAGATTTGATTTTAGCAATAAGCTCTTGATGAGTCTCCTTAACTACTCGCCGAATATCAACAACGTCAAGACCAGTTGTCACAATTCTAGTGCTAAGTTGCTTGTGAGATTATTTTAACTCCAACGATAAGAGATTGCGATGATCAGTTGAATCTCTGCGCAACGCCCCAAGTATCCAGCAGGAGGACTAAATGTTTGCTTTTGAATGGGCGATAACGGCACCTTGATCACGTGGGCTCTCTTCAAAAATTTTAGAACAACAAGTCTTCTTCCATGGAAGACCATGTGCGCGTGCCTCCTTAGTCAATTCTTCCAAAACAAATAAGTGAAGATCTGAAAGCAAATCTATCACTCGTAGATCAACCGCTGAAGAACCTTGGCCAGGGATAAAATTATTCTTCCATGAATCCAAGAACTTTCGCACCAAAACTGCTCGGTACTTCAACAAAATATATTCCTTCCTGGCAAGGGCTACGTGGATATTCTCTGTTTCTCCCCAAAGCAGGACTTGTTCCCCTTTCGCCGATATTCCTTCGAGATTCATAGTTTCCAATTTCTTAAAGCTAAAAGAATTAAAGAATTGATCAACATCATCTATCACTTGGGCACGCAAATTTACGAGCATGTCAATATCTGCACAAATCAAAGAAAAATGCTCCTTGGCTGGATTGCCCTTCATATGGTCTTTTTCAACAGGAATTTGAGGAAGGGTGGCCAAGTAACAAGCCTTTTCATCCACTCCAGGGATTTTTATTTCTTTGCCAAAAATAATCTTGGTGATTTCCACACCAGTTGATGGTAACCGAACCTCTGCTGGGATGGACATGAAAATGTCTTCTATGGACATTGCCTCATCGGCTGACTTCTCCACTGCCTCTGCCTCAATATCCTCTGAAGATTCATCATTGGTACCCATCAACTGTTCCCCAAAAACTGTTATATCCTTCCACCCATTGTACTAACATCGGTGTCTCTAACCACTGGTAGATCCTGACTTGCGACCTCAAAGTCCATGGCATCCTCCGAGTCACTTGCTGTCTCAAATAATCTCTCAGTATCGCGATCATCAAGGACAAAAGGATGAACAAACCACGGGACTTCCTCATCAGCTTTATCTGCTGGGGGATCACCACCAGCAGCCGTATCCTCGTCCTGGTTCTCGTGACCAGCAGTAGCAAGTTCTTCAGCAAAGGCCTTATCAAACCAGGTCTCCACCCTATCTTCCTTTGCAACGACTGGATCCTTGGTGACAGAGTCCAACTGATCAAGTACTTGTTGAATTATAATCTCTGGGTCATCTACCCTTGAGACCTCAACTGCTGGTTCTTCTGCCGGAACATGAACTGCTGGTTCTGCTGTCAACTGCTCATCAACCCTTTCAACACTTTCAATCTCTTCTGCTGGTCGATCATCAGGAAATGCATCCACTGCTGCTGGTTGGTCAGCAGTATCATCAGCAGCTGGAGCGGTAGAAACTTCAATCATTTGTAAAGGCACGGCTTCCTGTGCCACGGCCACCATCCCTAAATTATATTTTGAAGAACTATCTTTCTTCTTCGTTGTCCTCTTCCGTTTTACCACCGGTACATCAGCAGGAACAGTCGGTCAGCAGTATCATCAGCAGCAGGAGCGGTAGAAACTTCAATCATTTGTAAAGGCACGGCTTCCTGTGCCACGACCACCATCCCTAAATTATCTTTTGAAGAACTATCTTTCTTCTTTGTTGTCCTCTTCCGTTTTACCACCGGTACATCAGCAGGAACAGCTGCTGTGCGTTTCTTAGGCGCTTTCGTCGCCTTAGGTGCAACATCAGCATCCCGTGCACCACTTTTGTCAATAACAGCAATGTACCGATGAACTGTCTTTTCTGTTAGAATCTTGGAGGAGGGGAACTCCGACGATTCTCCCAGTTCCAAGTTAGGAACATTTGCCAGTAGAAGACTGATCTGAATAGCAAAGCCCTTGGCTTGCTTCGTTCCTGGAGTAACCATCTTCTTCAAAATACCGAACAAAACACGGCCCCAATTCATTTTCACGCTACAGACAACTGCGGTCATCAAAGAAAACTTTTCAACAGTGATCGCATTGAAGGACCCTGCCTTCACAGAAATGGACTTCGCCATGATATCGCACAGAGGACGATAATGGATCTTCATTTGGCTCTTCAACCCTGACAAAATCACTGGTTCTCCTGACATAGAAACGATGCTCCTAGCATCAAAAATTTTGTCTTTGGGCATTTCTGACACATCTGCCAAACCATCCACGGGCAGCTCAAACGTCTCCGCAAACCATTCCTCATAAATTTCTACCAATTGTCCAGCCACTGTACTGATTATCACCCCATCTCGAACTGACGCGTTCTCAAAGAAATCAACCAAGGCAGTTTCATAGACGACTGCCGTACAACCCAGGAATCCCTCAAGACCAGAGACTATTAGAGCTTGAAACATGGAAACCATACCTGGATCGTTCATGGCGAGAACAGATTCAAAGTCTATATGCTGAGTGTTGGAGTAGAATGAGGAGGCCATTTCGAGTAGTAGATGGTCGGAAAGTGCGCCTGAAAAATTCTGGCAAGAGTATACGCAGAAAATATGAAAATACTTCGAGAATAAGATATGCAAGGTAAGGGAAGATGAATAGGAAACGTTGTAGTTATATTAGGGAATATGAAAAGTTACTTGGAGAGAGAAAATATCGATGTGACGTTTGGCATGGTAACAACACGTGTCAACCATCCGTTAGCGCGTACACTGTTGGAAATGATTTGAAAAATTTTCAAACTATTTTGATCGTACGGTGTAAAATATTTTCCAAAATTTTAATCAAACAAAGTGCAAAAATAGATAGATTCACGCCAATGTTATAAAGTCACAACTGGTACAGTAAATTGAAGAACATTACTGCTGGTTTAATATATCGTTGAGGGTGGCAAGAGCTGGTCACAAATAAGCATCAGCTGTATAGATGTAACAACTGAGTATGTCCAGTCATTACATATTCAGTTGACTTCATGCCTAACAATCCAGCTCTTGGTTCCCCATACGACTGATAATTTCCAACGCGAGAGGCTTATTTCAGCTGATAGTCTTATCGTTCCCCCTGAACAAAATACTTACAGCTGATTTAAGCAATAGCTAATCAACCTGCAAAATGCGTTAGTGCACAAGCAATCAGGGCAATTCAAGAAGACCTAAGATGTTTCTAAAATAGAAAACTTAGCGTCTGGTAGAGGCTTTGTGAAGATATCAGCAACTTTCTGGTCAGTCGACACATGCTCCAGCCGGACGTCCTTCTTTAGCACATGGTCTCTTATAAAATGATGCTTGATGTCAATGTGCTTGGTTCTTGAATGCAGCACAGGATTTTGGGTGATCGCGATGGCACTGGTATTGTCACAGAGAATAGGCGCTTCAGAAGCATCAACTCCATAGTCCTTTAGCTGATGTTGAATCCATAATATTTGAGCACAGCAACTACCAGCTGCTATATACTCTGCTTCAGCTGTTGATGTTGCGATGGACGTCTGCTTCTTACTAAACCAGGAAATCAGTCGATCCCCTAAAATTGACAAGTCCCACTTGTGCTTCTTCGATCAATCCTACAACCTGCGTAATCTGCATCGCTATAACCAATTAGTTGAAAGCCGGAGTCTTTGGGATACCAAAGACCCACGTTGGAAGTACCCTTCAAATATTTCAATATTCGCTTTACAGCTATGTAATGCGATTGCTTTGGCTCTGCTTGAAATCTAGCACACATACAGACAGCAACATGATGTCTGGTCTGCTAGCAGTCAAATATAGCAAAGAGCCTATAATACCATGATACAAAGATACCTCGATGGCAGTTCCAGCTTCATCTTTATCGAATTTGATTGTGGAGCTCATGGGAGTCGCTGCTGCTGAACTATTTTCCATTCCAAATCTCTTCAGCAGTTCTTTTGTATATTTTGCCTGGTTGATGAATATACCATTCTCCAACTGGCGAACTTGTAAGCCCAAAAAGAACGTCAGCTCCCCCATCATACTCATTTCGAACTTGTCCTGCATCAACTTGGAAAACTTTTTGCACAGCTTGGGGTTAGATGACCCAAAGATAATGTCATCGAAATATATTTGAACTAACAGAATATGGTCATCTTTAACAAACTTAAACAGTGTCTTATCTACTGTGCCTATAGTGAATTGATGCTCAAGTAGGAATTTTGTGAGTGTGTCATACCAAGCTCTGGGTGCTAGCTTCAACCCATATAGAGCTTTATCCAGCTTGTAAACAAAATCTGGATGTGTATGATCTATGAAGCCAGGAGGTTGTGCAACATACACTTCCTCTGTCAAGACGCCATTAAGAAAGGCACTCTTGACATCCATCTGAAAGACTTTAAAGTTTTTATATGCAGAATATGAAAGGAACATGCGTATGGCTTCTAATATAGCTACTGGTGCAAAGGTCTCATCGAAATCTATTCCTTCCATTTGTCTAAATCCTTGTGCAACCAGCCTAGCTTTGTTTCTAGTCACTACGCCATCTTCATTTTGTTTGTTCCTAAAGACCCATCGAGTTCCTATTACTGAATGATTCTTAGGTCTAGGTACAAGTTGCCATACTTTATTACGCTTAAACTGATTTAGTTCTTCCTGCATAGCATCTATCCAGCTTGGGTCTGCTAAGGCCTCATCTATCTGCTTAGGTTCTATATGTGATAGAAATGCAGCATCAAAATGATCATGAGATAGCTGGCCTCTTGTGCGAACAGGGGATTCGAAGTTACCTATGACTTCTGGATCAGTAGACTCCATTTGATGTTGAATATTGTTAGTGTCTGCGTCTGCTTCCAGCTGGTAAGAGGTGCTTGCGGATGGTACATCAGCTGGTGGTATAGATGTGCTAGCGACTGATTGACCAGCTGGTGGACTCGATATCAATAGAAGAGATCTCGCGACTGGTTGTCCAGTAGTTGGATCTAATGCCGACTGAAAATTTCTTGCGGCTAGTTGTCCAGCTGGTGATTCTAACATTGATTGATGTGTGCTCCCAGCTGGTGCAACTTCTGTTTGAGCAGCATCTTGATTCTTTGTCGCTTCATTTCTAGCAGCTGGTGCACTAGTAGGACACTGATCCTGCGGCTGATCCATGTTAGTTAAATTAATAGCAGCTGGATTACCTGTTATGTCCTGCTGAACATTGTTGTGCATGATAACCACTGCTGGTTGTTACCCCTCAGCTGATTGTCTTTGTGGCACGTCATCGTCTGATTCTTCAAGACTTGTTGACTCCAGACGTGAACACAAATCATGTAGGCTTGCAGCTGAATTGGATTTGAAGCTTGTTTCATCAAACACTACGTGTGCTGATTCCTCAACCGTTAAGCTGCGATTGTTGAACACTCGATAAGCTTTGCTCATTGCAGAATAGCCTAAAAAGATACCTGCATCAGATTTAGGTTCAAAGGCTGTTAGATGCTTCTTGCCATTGTTATGAATGAAACACTTCCATCCAAACACCCTGAAATATGAAATATCAGGTTTCTTGCCATTCCAGATCTCATATGGGGTCTTATCATGCATTCTATTTATCATCGATCTGTTCTGAGTGTAACACGCTGTGTTAACTGCTTTTGCCCAAAATTTTTGAGAAATACCGGAATAGGCAATCATAGATCTAGCAGCTTCTTTTAAAGTGCGGTTTCTCCTCTCAGTTAAACCATTTTGCTGAGGAGTTCTAGCTGCAGAAGCTCATGCTTTATTCCAATATCATCCAGATAAGAAGATAATTTTTTATTTAAAAACTCTGTTCCTCGATCACTCCTTATCTGGTTCACTGTACAAGATTTGTCATTTGCAAACCTTTTAAATGCCTAATCAACTGGTCAGCAGTATCAGATTTTGTCTTTAAAAACACCACCCAAGTATATTTAGTAAAATCATCAACAACGACTAGGGATTAGTTCATTCCCCCTAAGCTGGTTATAGAAACAGGACCAAAAAGATCCAAATGCAAAAGCTCTAAGCTTCGGGAATAACGTTTACCGCCTTTTGTTTGAAAGTGGATCGAATTTGTTTTCCCAGTTGACATGCTGCACAAATCTTGTCCTTAGAAAAACTGATTTTTGGCAGACTAGAAACCATAACATGTTCACTCAACTTGGTAAGTGTTTTAAAATTCAAGTGATTCATTCGTTGGTGCCACAACCAGCTCTTGGAAGAACCAGCTGCAAGGCACAATTGTTCAGGTTCCTACTGATCTGACCAGTCGATAATGTAGGTATTCCCCGAACGTTTTCCTACCAACACAGTCAGACCACTTGGACTCTGAACCGTGCATGTGTGTTGTTGAAACTTGACTGTGTAACCTTTGTCACACAGCTGACTAATGCTAATCAAATTATATTTAAGGTTATCAACAACAAGGACATCAGAGATAGAGATGTTACCGTGGATAAGCTTACCCTTACCCACAGTGTTACCGTAAGCGTTGTC
>KQ988531.1:10937-21111 GCA_001598015.1 Dorcoceras hygrometricum
AGGACTAATCAGTACAACCAAGACCTCAGACTTATCCACTCGACAAATGGTAACCACTTGGAAAGTCCGAACGAGGGTAGTTCGATAGATCCCCAGGTCACTATCCATCTGCATGCTCAGAACATCACAATGTTCCCTACCAATGAAACATGGTACTTCACTTCGGAGATGCTAGTCTCAAGCTCGGGCGGCCTTATCCTCATTTTGACGGCCCAATCGACTAGAAACTAGTTCAGAATGCACATTGACTGTTAGATGTGTTTAATGATAGCCATCATATCCACTATCACATCTAACATACACTATAGTGCATTCTAGGTCTTCATCCAACACAATTGTTAACATTATATAACATAATGAAAATAAAGAATGCCATAAATAAATGCGTATTTCATAAATAAAGATTGTCATATACAAGAGTCTATAAAATCCACACGCCACAAGTTGGCTAGTTGGGCATCTACTCTAACAGGAAGAAGGGTAGGAAGAAGTAGCAAGATCTACTCAACAAACCCTAAGATACTGCTCCTGCCGTTGAAGCCTGTTCCTATCTTTCGCGACGACCGTTCCACCGTTTTCACGCCACTTCCATGCACTAAAACGCCGTCTAGAGCAGCCTCCATGATGATCTGGATCTTCACATCGGCATGCAACTTTCCCGTTCTAGAATGGCCGGAACGTCAATTCCGCGCCCGTTTTGGTGAATCATGCTCTAAACTGATTCATCTGATCTGATCTGTTGAATTGTAAGCTGAACTCTGATATGCACTTGATCTCTGAACTGAACGCCGTTCTCCTGAGCTGAAACCTGCTCTGAACTGGTTTCTTCTATGCTGATATTCGCTCTAAGCTGGATCATCTTGGATGTCGTCTGCTGGATCAGTTTGGGTTTCCCCTACTGTTCCAGCTTGGACATCTTCTCAATTGCACTCAGTTCGTCGCTTTCAGCTCGCGTCTGATCTGCTTCAGCTCGCTTCTGATCTGCTACAGCTCGCTACTTCAGCTCGCATCTGATTTGAACTACTACAGCTTACCCTGCACGCTTAATTAAATCGTTAGAAACATAACAACATGTTTTGTGTTTATTAAAATTAAGATCTGATCTATTACAAAAAACCAACAATATTCATTTGAAAAATAAGTTTGTCTTCTTTTAACAAAATACCAAAATTATATTTGGTTACGCCCGACTGTTATTTGTCATTATAAATGATACATTAATATTAACATCGAAATGGAGTTGTAGTCTTCATTATTTTGCAGTAGTATACAGAGTACATGTGCGACACCTACATCAATATAAATATTAATTATTATTTAATTTTTAATTTAATATAGTTTACATTTGTATTCAAATAATGAGATAATATATAGGACAGTAAGATATCGGGAAAATGAATGATAAGTTTTTGAGTAATATATTATATTATTTATACTTGAATTGTTAAATATTTGAAAGAAAGATAATGGTAAATTTAAATTATAATTAAAATAATGAATATATTTATGTTAAGGTGTTTAATAATTTTAAGATATTATAGATAAATGAAATGCTCTCAGTTTATGATAAATGAAACTTTTGTATATTTATATATAACTTATTAGTGCAAGTTGTAGTAGTAAGGAGCTATAGTATAGTGGTTTGTATTTGTGATTTTCAATACTCTGAGTTCGAGTGTTTGTAGCGACAATTCCTAAGTTGTAGCAATAAGGAGCTATAGTATACTGGTATCTATTTGTGAATTTCAGCACTCAATTCGAGTGTTTGCAACGACAATTCCTAAATTTTTTAAAAACCGATTTGTCGGGTAGGTTTCAGGTCGAACCTGGTCGACGGGTTTGAAATTTGCAAACCATAATCGACCCGTTTTACTAATGATCCGGGTCACGGGTCAAATCCTTTGAGCCAGTTAATCGGACCGTCGTCGATTGACCGGTTTTGGTTCGAGTTTGACCGTGGCCAGGTCTACCTAGTCTTCTTTCTTCTTCAATCCATCACCGATTCAATTATTTTCCGAGCTTACTTCGGCCGCCGTCGAGCACCGAAATTCGGACATATAAAACCTAGAGATTTTTAGACGATTTTTAGCTCGACTTCGAAGCTTTAGTTTTGGACCTGTTGTAGGTAATAATCCGATTTGGGATTTTAGTTCAATTTTTTGTTTCATTTTGGTTCCAATAACTTTTAGATGTTGTGTTTTTTGTTGTAGGTGCAAATACTTCGTCGATTGGAGGTAATTTTAGAAATTATACGGACAATATGTCGAATTTTCAGTAATATTTGTTATAAAACGTGCATCTGTAACGTGGCCAACGTGTACGTCTTCTCCACAATCTCTATTCTTTTGCCAATTCCCCCTTAACGCTAGGTTCACTTGGAAAACGAGACCACAGAATTTCTTCAGTTTACGAGTGCCGCGCCTATAATGCTGAGTTTGCGGATTGTACCAGGTACTCTACGGACCTAACTTCTGAGCTTTTGAGAATTATTAGTATGTTTTAGCTCGTCTGCGTCTTTGTTTGCATTTTCGTGCTTGATTTATATTATTCTTTTCACGGTATAATGCGATTTGGATTTTATTTATATAGGAAATCGTGGAGCAATAGTTCGAGCCATAGGCCGTAGAAATTTCACTGCTCCTTCGGAAGAGTATTTGAAAAGAAATTATGCTAACAATGAGGCAGAATATAACACAGTCATTGGCTCTGTCGTTGCTCAGCGAAGGTTTAGTGCTTCTTTTCTTTTTTTGTTAGCATAATTGTGCTGGTTTTTGTTTTTGATGAGATGGCCTGATTTATGTGAATCGCCAAAATTAGGCATTATTTGTTAAGGGATGTGTAC
Organism: Dorcoceras hygrometricum; assembly: GCA_001598015.1. NCBI lineage: Eukaryota > Viridiplantae > Streptophyta > Magnoliopsida > Lamiales > Gesneriaceae > Dorcoceras > Dorcoceras hygrometricum. The sequence continues at coordinate 13,780 of KQ988531.1, forward strand.
GATGACATGATGCTTGATGGGGTGAAGCCAGAGAGGGATACATTTCAGTCACTTATTGTTGGGACAATGAAAGGGGCTCGCTTGCAGGATGCATTCTTTTTCCGTGATGAAATGAAGTCTATGGGTTTGGTTCCAGATGTATGTGTTTTCTAGATGTTTTTTGTTGTTTTGTCGATAATGCAGCTCAATTGTATAGCCTTTCTCGTGAATTGTTACCAACAACACCGATTTGGCTGTGTTTATGGTAATATGTCGATTGGTCCCATCACCCATACTGTTATTTTCAACTGCTGAAACAAAACAGTACAATGTGTCCCTTTTCTACCTAGGTTCTTTTGTACAACTACTTGATATCGACGTGCGGAAAGTGCAAGAATCCGGATCATGCGATTCGGGTATTGTTTATATATTAGCTTGCTATCTCTTATTTCCTTTTGCTAAGTGTCCACTATTAGTGTTTAAATTTAATTGCATTATTTTTTCCACATCTTTTGTGTTTGTCTGAAGCTCCTAGATGAAATGAAGAGATCTGAAGTAAAGCCTACGGGACAAACTTACATATGTTTGCTTCATGCTTGCGCAGCTGGTGGCCATCTAGATAAAGTGTGAGTTAAATTTTGTCTTTATATCTGTGTTTGTTTATGCCTGAACTTTAAAAAATCTCAGTATAATGACTGTATTTTCGAAGCAAATGTCTTACTATTTGCCATTCGCAGTTTCATTGGAGCAAGCAATTGTCTTACATTTGACATATTTCTAAATGCCCTCCCTATCATACTCTAATACATGTCTTCTCTTCCATTATTTTGAGTATTTTAACTTCTTGTCACGATTGATAATTGATATTTTACTCCTTTTTGTATGTTGACCCAAAAATGTCGATGAGTCCAACTTATGATTCTCCAGATCTTAAATGCACGCGCTAATTGTTTCAGTAATACCTTTTTCTGTATTGCAGATATGCAATTGTTAGAGATATGACAGCTTCTGGTCTTGGCTTGAACCAGTTTTGCTATGCTGGAATAATAACTGCATACAAAAACAAGATACCTTTGACTGATGACACAGGCTCCAAAGTAATTATTAAGTACACATGTTTTAATTCATTGAATTTGATCTTGCCCTTTTTAATTCAATGAATATGATCTTGCCATCCTTAACTACTTTCGATGTCACAAGTAAAATCTTTTTGGTAATATTCATGTCCGTTATTTCCGGAAAAGATTATCGAACTCGTTGAGCAGTCCAAAGGATGGTCCTCAGTTGACCAAACAAAACAAAGCGCCCAAAATGTGATGATGGGTATATCTGAAGAAGAATTGTACGGTCTTCCTACGGCTGAATATGTTCATCGACGTGGTGGATTCGTTTTCAGGGAGTTGACCGTGTATCATGTTGCATTCCATGCTTGTGCTGATCTTATGGATGTTGAGGTAAAATATAACTGACTAAATGTGTCAGTTAGCATCATGCAATGTAGTTTATCACGTTTATGTGTTCTATCCTGTAATTTCTCCTTTTTTCGCACTGTATTTATAATCATCTGTGAATTGCAATATTATTTGTGGTTTTCTAGTTTCAGGGGGAGAAACTCCAGCAGCATTTTTTGCATGCATTCACCTTATTGGCATCTCCTGCATTTGACCCAAATTTTTTTACACCCATTGTTGCCCTAAGTGTTCATATTATATTTTTTCATGTTCTTGACTATTTCTATGTTCCTCTTATTATCCTGTATTTGAGTAAATATTTCAGAGGCGAATATGCAAATGGAACAGTTGGTGATTTGTGTTTGTGAATGCTTCGACTTGCACTCTCTTGTTTGCAATGAAGTTTCGTCACCATCTTAATTCTTTTCTATCTGCTGCGAAATTTACATATTCATGTTTCGTATCAAAGTATTTATGTTTATTTGAGACTGGGAAAAGGAGAGGGTAATAAATATAGCAAGGAACTGAATTCTGAGAGGCTGAAAGTATTTTCACATTTTTCATGAGTGCATAAACTGTTGCACTATCATTCTATCACACATGATATTGTACAATCCCTTGAAGCATCAGAGAGTAAAATTCAATTCGTCTAAAATATTTCCTTAAATCAATCTTAAGCAATTCCTTATCCATTTAAGCTTAAGAATTTATAAATAATTGCTTTGGTCCCCACTAATATACACTCTTGTCTGAAATATGCTACTAGAGTGATAAAGAGCAGCACAAGATCTTCATTACAATTTAGTTTTACTAATTTGTATCTTGTCAGGCCACAGATAGACTCTTAGAGATGCTTGAAAAAGATGGAAAAACCCCGGATGTTTACATTTTGCTGCAAGTTATGAGGTAATTTTTTGTTTGGCTGGTCATTCTTGTGACACCAAACCTGGTACTTCCGGTATATGCTTATGCCTTCATGCATGTATTCCAGCTTTTCTTTGTGTAGGACATCAAGTGATAGTGGGCCTTCACTTTCCATTTAACTCTTGGTCAAATAAAATGATAGATACAACAATTTATAGCACCCTTCTAGTGAAAATACAAATAGTACCTGTTCCATTGTTTTTTTTTGGTGCACCACCACTACCGAGTTGGTGATTTATGTTAATATTAAGTACATGTCCGTTCTGAAGTTGTTTTAAGGAACAGTTCGAATGGAATTTCGCATGTAAATTGTTATTTCTCAGAAATATCAACATCAGAGGAGTTGCCATTATTGAACTTTTGGGAAACGTTTGTATTAACTTGGCCATTTCAGCGAGGGAACTTCAGTGGATTTAACTAACAAATCTTGATAGAAAAAAAGTGAAAGCATTATTAATTTTCTATTCTAGGGATGGTGGGAAATGCTGCCTTGACTTCTTGTTTTTATTTTAACGGCTACCTTGACTTCTTAGCAGGCTGATATTGATAATTTTTGATTTCACTTTCTTGTCTAGGTGTTATCTTCATGCTGGGCACTTAGACCGGGGTGTGAAAGTGTTTGAAGACTACAAGAACTCAAGAAAACCACCCATTACTGAACTTTATGTGGTAGGTTTAGAGACAAGCAGAATGCATCTCTTGCGGACTTAGTTCATGTGTATCAATTAGCACAGTCAACTTTAACAACAGAGACAATCATACTGAGGCATAAATCACCATGTTTTGCATTTGATTATTCGATGGTAATTAGAAGTCTGTGCTGTGTATCTGTAGAATCAACAGACAACTTTTCAGAGCCTGATATTATCTTGTTGTTTCGGATACTGTAGGTTTGATTAGCTGTGAGTAATCCATTTTATTTCGGTTAGATTATCAAACCTTTTATACATCACTTTAACATAGTGACAGTGTTCATAACTTCCATCTCGTAATTAGTCACATGGAATTTGATGATTGTTATTGCTGGTGGTAGACACTCGCAGAAGGAGCAATGGTTGGTTATACACCAAGGGGCATGCAGATTGCGCAGGACACATTGGTATGCTACAGTTTGCAAAGTGCATTCGATCGATCGATCGATGACTATCTATGAGACTTGCTATTTGTTGTTTCAGGTTGCCATGAACTCTAGGAATTACTTCTTGAATGCTAAAATGGCAAATGATCTCCTCCTGGTTGCCTCTGGTGAAAAGGTATCGCATAGTGGTTTGTCTTGGTTTGGCATGTAATCTGCAATCCGTTTTGTTAATTCACTTTATATGTTCATATTTTCTGCAGACCGGTGGGTTTACTGCTGCAAACTTAATATGGGATATGGCTCAAGCGCTTAAAATCAACCTCTCAATTCCCGCTGTTGAAGCTTATTACTTTGGTTTGAAAGTGAGTACTCAATTTTTATATTTGGTATCACATTCTCTACTACACCTTGTATATGGTACCTGAAAAGTTGTCTGTTTTTAAATAACAAGCATAAATCCCCTGACACTACACCGACTTCAAGCACTGTTTTTGCGTTTTTGGGTTTTGTCATATATCTTCTGTTTGAAAAATATAGAACAAGAATTCAGTTATGGCTGTACTTTAAAAACTTACTATTCCAGGAGTAGGTCTTTACTAAGATTGGTTTCACAAGATTATATCTAGGAGAGACGGGATTATGTCTGATAGAGGGTTCGACCATTTAATATAATAATACTTTTAATGTAAAAAATAATATTTTAGAGATAAAATATAATACTTTTTTATGGGTTCGGATTATTTGAGGAAGGTAGGATCAAGCTTGTATATTTTATTAAAAGTAATATTTTTATTATTTTTTACGGTTATTATCTCATACAGGTCTTCTTAGTTTTCGCTAACTAGTAATCTTGTGTAAGGTTTCGCAACTAGTAATCTTGTGTGGTTTCGTGCTCCTTTGAAGGATTATTCAAACATCATAAAACTGCTTGATCTTCACTTCTCCTTATGGTGGTTATTGGATTATTTATCTATTTCAATTTCAGGAACGACAGATACCCGAAGATGATCCACGACTGTTGAATGTTTCAAAAGCTCTAGACAATTTACGGCTTAGAGGCGGAGCTGGAGCCGGCCGATAAATTGGAGATGCTTATTATATTTTCTTGCATTTGTAGGTTTTAGGGAGAAATTATTAACATATATTTCTTCTTCCCAGCGGTTGACTCCTGTTTTTCGGTTAATTTGGTACAAAATTCTTTTTTTTTTAATTCTCGGAGTGAAACACCATCGGCAGAGGTGAACCACCCAATATGCATGTTCGGGCGTTGAAGGAAGAGTCTTGCTTGAAAATAAATGTGAATTATTTTTAGTAATAGGATAAATGCTTATATTTTGCATAATGTTTAATATTGATATAAATAGTATTTTTGGTGATTTTGGATAAGAGTTGTGTTTTTTTTTAAAAAAAATAATTTGAAACTTATTTGTAAAATATAGACTATTTATTGCCATTCTTACGTAATTTATGACTCTTCCAAATGTTTCTTCAGGTAATAATTAAATAACCAGACATTTGAAACTGGACAGAAAAAGAAATTATATTCAAATCAAAGAATAAAATTTATGATGTCAAAAAGATTTAAAATTGTTAGTTTCTGGGAACTGGGACATTAGTTCGACGGTAATATAATATAAATGTATAACAAATTAAATTTATAAAAGAAAACAAAAAGAGTAGCGCTTGGGTTCGGTTAACTGCAGGAAAACCGAATTGAAAAACCTAAAATAAGGTAAATTGAACAAAAAAAACTAATCAAATTTGTCGGTTTGGTTTTCTGTTCAAATCGAGAATATACGGGCCAGTTATCTGATCTGCTCTATTGTCCGCAACATTCTGTAGTTCAACCTGAAACGAAATACTACAAAGAAATCATCAACAGGCTGAAAACGCTATCCTAAAGTCCCCAAATGTTCATGGACCTTCAAAATGCTCATGCTGCCAGCATCGCAGGTTGGACTTTCCTACTCAAAGCATCTGCAACAAGATTCACTCTCCCAGGTTGGTACTGACTCTCGCAATCAAAGTCCTTGAAGAACTCTGATGGATCTGTTTTGACAGATCCTGATTAAGTTTTGAATTACACAAAACCTGTTATTGTTATTCTAACGATTCTATTTTAAGTATACAGATTTAACAGGTAATGTTTTCTGTTGAAGAATCGAAGCGATGAAGTTGCTTGAGTAATCGGCAGAGAGGAGTTTTGTTTGATTGGACGCATCGAAGAAGAAGATGAACAGTAGCAGTAATCTGTCCAGCCGATGGTTCACAATATAAAGATTCAGCAGTTGGTTTGGTTTATCATGGAATCGGCAGCTGGATTAGCAATGGAGACGTCCAAAGTTAAGTCAGGTGTTCGAAATCAGGCGGAGGCCAAGTTGAACCAGCTGGAGCATAGTGAATCAGTTGGAACGATAAGAACCAGCTGCAAGCGCTAAAGAGAAAAGATGAACCAGCTGGAACAGGAACTGTGAAGTCTGCTGGAGAAGTATCGTACAAAAAGATCTATCAGCAGGAAGCTACAGTGCAATCAGTCGAGAGCTTTTGAAGTTAGCGATAGCAAAACGATGTCGTTTGAATAAGTTTATACGACAGCGTTTTGCCCTCACGCTAAAAGATTCAGCAGATGAAGAAAGACCAGCAGTAGCGCAAGCGCATATGAATCAGCAGTTGTGAAGAGAAGAGCAAGAGATGAAGCGACGTCGTAGAAGAAGATTCCAGTCGCAAGTTACTGTTGACTAAGCTGTTGTCAGTTACTATTCACGAAGCTGTTAGCAGCCGCGATTCATATTACTGTTGACGAATCTGTTAGCAGTCGTGATTCATATTACTGTTGACAAATCTGTTAGCAGTCGCGATTCTAATTACTGTTGACGAATCTGTTGACAATCGCTATTCAAGAAGCTGTTGACAGCTGATGAGCAATGTTGAACAAGAAGCTGACAACAGCAAACGTAACAGTAAAGAAAGCGACGTCGTGCTAAAGAATCAGCAGATGGTTTGTGCGTTGGTTAAAATCAGCAGCAGGCTTCAGTGCTTTCAGCAGGAACGCTAAATCAGCAGATGGTTTAGCGATGATGACGTCATCTTAATCAGCAGATGGTTCTTGCAACGATGGATTCAGCAGAAGCGCAAAGACAAAGATTCAGCAGATGATATTTGAAGTTGGCTATTGCAAAACGATGTCGCTTGAATAAGTTGATACGACAACGTTTTGCATTCGCGATAAGATTCAGCAGATGGTTTCGCGCTAAGAACCAGCAGGTACTTCTCTCAAGAGAAACCAGCAGGTAGCTTGTACATCCAGACGCAAGAAACAGTACATCCAGTTGTGAGCTACAATGAATCAGCTGTTGCTATGCATCCAGTCGCAAAGATCCAGACGCAACGATAATTTCAGCAGCAGCGCAAAGAAGAGTGAAGTCTGGACAGTTGCGAAGAAGAAATGACACTCAGCTGTTGGGACGCAATCAACGCTCAAAATGGAAAGAATCAATGACTGAGATTAAGTCGTGCAAATTGCCTCAATTCAAGGGAACAAGATTTGTACTATTCTGGGAAATAGTACAATTTACAGAGGAAGGTTGCACGGAAATGGAAAGACGACAATTTGGCCTTGACAAGCGCAGAACAGATTTGAATTCACTGTCTAACGGCCATATTCGAACAGAGGGAGAATCAATGACTGAGATTAAGTCGTGCAAATTGCCTCAATTCAAGGGAACAAGATTTGTACTATTCTGGGAAATAGTACAATTTACAGAGGAGCGTTGCACGGAAATGGAAAGAAGACAACGAATTAGCCTTGACAAGCGCAGAAGAGATTTGGAATTTATCTAACGGTTATATTCGAACAGAAGCTATTTAAACGAGAAGATTTGAAGGAAGAAGGTTGACGAG
>KQ988532.1:0-14391 GCA_001598015.1 Dorcoceras hygrometricum
AGGATATCCACGCATGTCTGCGAGCGGTGAATCCTCGACAACGATGCATTGACTCCTACATGCATCGGGGTCTCACCCAATCCCGACGCCTGGTGACCCCAAATGAGTCGGCAAACGGATCAAAGTGAGACGCCTATCATGTAGAGTCTCAATGACGTTTCGAGTCGTGAGGACTAATCAGTACAACCAAGATCTCGGACTTGTCCACTCGACGAATGGTAACCACTTGAAAAGTCCGAAGGAGGGTAGTTTGATAGATCACCAGGTCACTATCTATCTGCATGCTCAGAACATCACAATGTTCCCTATCAATGAAACATGGTACTTCGCATCGCAGATACTAGTCTCGAACGCTGGCGACCTTATCCTCATTTTGACGGCCCAATAGACTAGGAACATATTCAGAATACACAGCGACTATTAGATGTGTTTCATGATAGCCGTCATACCAACTATCACATCTAACATACGCTTTAGTGCATTCTCGGTCTTTACTCAACACAATTGTAAATCATTACACACATAATGAAAGTAAAGAAAGCCATATGAGAAAATGCGAATATCATATATGAAGATCGTTTGTACAAGAGTATAAAATCCACACGCCACAAGTTGGCTAGTTGGGCATCTACTCTAACAGAAATTGCAAGAAGAAGTACAGCGGTTGAAAGATTCTCAGCCAGCCCCATCTCCATCAGCAGATCGTAGTATTCCTTTTTCAAAAGATATCCTGTCTGTCGAATTACCTCCACACTTTAAATTCCCCCGTGTTGGGGAATATGATGGCACGGGGGATCCAGAGGAGCACCTTTCTCGTTTCGAAAATAAGGTCCTACATCAGTACCCAAATCCTATCAAATGCAGGTGTTTCTGACTACTCTTGTTAAGTCAGCCCAACAATAACTCAAATTGTTACCAGTAGGAAAGATCACGTGCTTCCAAGATTTCAGTAAGATCTTTTTACATCAATTCGTTAGTACTAAGAAGTAGCCGATGACTACGTTAAATCTGTTTAATGTGAAACAAGGGGGAACAGGAAAGTTTGCGTGATTATCTCCGACGATTCAACGGGACCACTATCAAAGTACCCTTCGCTACTCCTGATCTTTTGATCGGGGCATTCACGCAGGGATTATGTGGAGGGGATTTTTTTAGATCCTTGATAAAAAAGCCCCCGAAGACCTTTGATGAATTGTTGACACGGGCGAAAAAATATGTTAATGTAGAAGAAGTGCAAGTTGCTCGAAGAAGTGATCAAAAGGTTGTCATTAAACCTTCTCGGGATACTCGGGTGGAAAGGCCATACACCCGATTATAGCGTCCCGAGGCACCTCTCTTATTAGGACAAATTGGTTCGAAGATGACATTGAATGTTAGCAAAACAAGAGCACTGGAGATGCGATGGGAGAAAGCTGGTGCGGAGGCCGAGGAGTAGCGAGGGAGGACCTCAAAGGCCACAGTCCGACAAATTTTGTGACTTTCACAAAGAATATGGTCACACTATCCATGAATGTAAGCATCTTGATCATGAGCTGGAACGCATAACACAGAATCATCCCGATATAAAAGAGCTTCTGATCAAGGGACATGCAGGTGCACTATTAAAAAGAAGATGGGAACGATCAGAGTATTATCAGGAAAAAAGGAGAGAAGATAAGAGGGGTGAACATTCCCAGGAGCTCAGAGGCATACAGCAAAGAGCACCTGATTCCCCACCTTCTCGGGGAACAATTAATATGATTTCAGGAGAATCCACGGATGGAGATTCAAAAAGGGCGAGAAAGTCTGGCAAGAGACAGTTGAAAAATATGCAGGTATTAACGACAAAAGATCGAACTAGTCCCATTATATCTTTCAATATCAATGAATTACCCGAGGACGCAAAGACGCACAATGACGCCCTCGTCATCCGGGCCATGGTGACAAATTATGACGTGGCTCGCATTTTCATCGATTCGGGAAGCTCTGTCAGTATATTGTTCAAAAAAGCTATGGAGCGGATGGATCTGGAAAATTATCATGTATGTACAGTAAAGACACCAGTGTTCGGCTTCACGGGAGACTTTCTGGAACCTGAGGGGAAGTATACCTACCATTGTCCTTAGGAAGCGGGAAAAAGAAGAAAACACAAATAATTGGATTCACGATAATTGATGTCCCATCTTTCTACAACATTATCTTAGGACGTCCGGCTATGGCCTCCTTTATGGCTGTGGTTTCGACCCTCCATCAGAAAATCAAGTATCCTGTGGTCGGGGGAGTAGGAGAAGTTCGAGGAAATAGAAATGTAGCGCGAAAGTGTTATGTGGAGGAAGTCCGAGTAGAGCAAAAAGCGCAAAATCTCGACATTCGTCGCGACCCCGAGAAGCAATTTTTAAAGATGTGTATTTAATGAAGGGGGTTCCCAAGTTTCGATCGAAGAAGATAGTGAAAAGATTCAATTGACGGGCGCTGGCGAGATGGTGAGGGTTGCTCGGGCATTATCTGAGGGGACTAAAACTTTGCTAATTCAATACTTAAAGGAGAACAGTGAGGTGTTCTTGTGGACATCAGTTGACCTTTCAGGGGTAGATCAGCAAGTTATGGAGCATCGCCTCAACACCCTTCCGGGGGTTAAACCTGTCATCCCAAAACGCAGGCACTTTGGACTCGAGAAAGATGCGATCATTAGAAATCAAGTAGGAGAATTGTTAAGAGCTGGGCATATTCGGGAGGTTCTTTTTCCGACATGGCTATCTAACGTTGTTGCTCCCCAAGACTTCGGGAAGTTGGTGAATGTGTGTTGATTTCAGGGATTTAAACAAAGCATGTCCTAAAGACTGTTATTCTCTACCTCGTATCGATCAACTGGTGGATTCTACCGCTGGCCATGAGCTACTCTGCTTCTTGGATGCTTATCAAGGATATCATCAAATATCTTTAGCTCGGGAAGATCAGGATAATGTTAGTTATATTACTGTCGATGGTATTTATTGTTATACTGTTATGTCGTTTGGTCTAAAAAACGCAGGAGCTACTTACCAAAGGCTCATGGATAAAGTTTTTCGAGAACAAATCGGGAGAAATGTAGAGGTTTATGTGGATGATATCTGATGCTGCTCCAATTTTGTCCTCGGTCCCCGATCAAAGAGTTAATCCTCGCCATCCGATGAGAATTAAAAATGGTTTTTCAGTTTAGCTTGTCTTAGTGTTTGGATATATTTGGTAGATTTCGAATGAATATAATTTGTGGTGATCTCGAATATTTATAAGGATAAAAACCTCGATTGCGTGCACATCACCTGACCAATCATGATTAAGCATGGGTCTGACAGCCTTAGTTTGCACAAGTTACCAAGTCAATCAGAACTGAGAAAGAACCTGACAACACGTTATTCGATTTAATCATTAGCAGGTATAGGCTGGGCAGCTTTTCCCCTTGGTGTCCTCGGGTAAATTTTCTCGAGTAGATTTTTCGAGTAAGCTTCCCGACTAAGCTTTTATATATCGATATCAATAGTATCTCATCTTTCTAGTCGAAACGAAGTAGTGAAGTTGAAGACTGTCGCGTTTCTTCTCGGAATCCGGAGATGATTTCTGTGCTTCCCGGAGAAAACCATTTTTCATGTGATTTATTTTTAATATCGATGATGGGACTTTAATTTAGAGCGCCAAAGTTTTCCCGTCTTTTGATATTCCCTAAGTAATGTAAGTCGTTGATCGCTCTTAGATCTTACGACGGAAATTCGTTGGTTTTTCTATAAATAGCCACACTTTTTCTCTTCATTTCCTCATTCTCTTTCAACTGTGTCGTTACTCTGTCGAATTCTCTATCGTCTCCCGAGTTATCTGCCCTCTCTCTTCCTGTCCCCAAATCAATCCTGTAAGTGTCATAACTCTTATATCATGTCTTCTATAGATGATCGTGTAGTGGTAGAATTTGTTCAGTCCTTAGGGTCCCCTTCCTCGTCGGGCGCCGTAGACACTAGCAATCCCCCCGACAAAGCTTCTCGTAGGGAATTACTAGCTAGGATAAACGCCGAGGAGGCTATTTTGTCGGTAGAGGGCCGCCCTTGGTATGAGGTTAAGGCGTCATTATTACAAGATGTGAGACCTGGAATCGTATACGATTGATTTGGTTCAAAATCTATGCGACCATCTAAAGTTAGCCCCAGCCAGTTAACCCCGAATTCGTATAGTTCTTTATTAGCTCTAGGGGTTCTGTTAAAGTTTTACCAATCTCCTCTTTCTTTTCACCTTATCTGTAAGCTAACCCAAATCCGACAACAAGATGTCGAAAAATTTTTATTCGTCTAAAGCCCGAGTTCGGGTTCATAAAGGGGAACCCCTCCTCTCATAAGGGCTGGACGAGTCGTTATTTTTTCTTGCGTCGTAATGTTCGGGAGGGGATAGTGTGGTATTGTGCTATTTCGTGGTCTAAGAAGCCGACGAGAAGGATTCTTCCTCCACCTGCTCAGGAATATGATCCGACTCCTTTTCTTAAGGCTGCGTGCGCGAAATGTTTTAACGCTCGAGACTTAGTTCGAGATGATCTTCTATGTCACTTCGGTTTTAGTCGGAAGGGGGTATTGGTGGAAGGAGATTTAGGTATAGTTTTTTATTTCTTTCTCGGTATTCTTCCATTTTTACTTAGCTAAATGTGTCTAACCATTGTTCTTTTTTGTACAGTCGAAAGAATAATGAAATCCTATCTTCTGGAAGCTTATAAGAAGCAGGAGGCTGAAGCTTCCCGGGGTTCCAATCCACCACCTGAGGAGCGCGCTAAACCTACACCCGAGGAGCCTGTGAATCCTTTTCCCGAAGAGTTTGCAAATCCTCCCTCTGTTGAACGCACCAAAGAAAAAAGAAGAAAAATCTTCTTCGGGTGGTGATAAAAATTTGAAGAAAAGGAAGACTTCTTCTTCTGTCTGGGTTGATAAGGAGGCGGAAACTTCTCAACCTGAACAATCGAGTCTTGAGGTTTCTTCATTCATTGCTCAGCCGGTTACCTCAGTCTCCGTGGCTTTTTTTTAGAAATTTGTTTTCGAGCTGGATCTTCCCGTGGTCAACTCGGCTTCTGACAAGGCGATCACGGAGGCTTTGGCTTCCAAATTTTTGCAGGTATATAAGTAATTCTCTCACTTTTCCTTTGATGTTTTTTTGACCTTTGTTAATCAATTATAGGCACTAGTTTGGGGAGCGAACTGTCCCGACGAGTTTCAAAGGCCCGAGAAACGGCCCGCTCTTCTAGACGATCCCTGGATGAGTTTATGGTGGAGCATAATAAGTTGATGAAGGAAATTGAGGATTTTAGGGGGGCTTCTGATGTCAAGAAGAAATCCCTCGAGCAAAAACTGGCTGCTTCAGAGGTCTCTGTCATGCGTCTTCAAGAGGAGATAAAGGAGGTGGAAGAAGAAGCGGAGGAGAAAATTAAAAGAGTGCAGGAAGAGGCAGAGTCATCCTGGGAGAAGAGGAAAGAGGACTTCTTGAAGTCGGATGAATTTGATAGGCTCTGTGCTACTAGGGCCCTATCTATTTTCCAGAAAGACTTCGACGGGTGCTTGGCCCAGATTAGGGATAATGGATACTCGAAGGCCGAGCACCCTTTTTCGCTTCTAGATATTTTGAAGTCCCTGGAAGCTCTACCCGATGAGGGTGAAGTGGAGTCTTCCAGGTCTAAAAAATGATGTACTTCATTTGTAATGCTTTTCTTTTTAATAAAAAGGATTTCGTTTGTCTTTCTAACCTTTATTCATATATTATTATTTTTCTTCATTGTCTGTTGGAATATGTGCGCTGATGTGATTGGGTTTTTGCTTAGATAAGATTTCTATCCAAGCGTTAAATACCAACCGAAGTCGGTAGTAGGGTGTCGAGTATATCGGACTTTTGTTTAGATAGGATCTTTATCCAAGTGTTTTAAATACCAACCGAAGTTGATAGTCGGGTATCGAGTATATCGGGCTTTTGCTTAGATAGGATCTCTATCCAAGTGTTAAAATACCAAGCGAAGTTGATAGTCGGGTTCGAGTAGATCGGTCTTTTGATTAGATAGGATCTCTATCCAAGTGTTAATACCAACCGGAGTTGATAGTCGGGTGCCGAGTAGATCGATCTTTTGATTAGATAGGATCTCTATCCAAGTGTTAAATATCAACCGGAGTTGATAGTAGGGTGCCGAGTAGATCGGGCTTTTTGTGTTATCTTTCTTGTCAAAAAGCATCTTTCCTTGATAAATTTTTTAAGTAGAAAGAGTTATCATAGAAACTTAAGAGTAATACTTTCTCAGATGGTGAACATTCCACGGCCGTTTTCCTCTTATTCCCTTGGCGTCGACTAGATAGTAAGAAGATATTCCTGCTTTTTCCACTACCCGGAAGGGTCCTTTTCAAAGAATGTACTATAGATCTATTAGTGACTTCGACATGTCCATTGTTCTGGGATATGCTACTGAAGTAAACACTTGCTCAATTTTTAATCTCGAGCACCATTCTTTTAACTTAGCACCGCTGAACTGTCGACTATTATCTGATATAATTCTTTGGAGAATTCCGAAACGACATACTATATTTTTTTCATAAAAATTTGAGCACTTCTCCTTCAGTGATCCGGGCTAAGGCTTCGGCTTCTATCCACTTAGAAAAATAGTCCACCGCAACTAACAAGAATTTTTTTTGCCCCACGCTTATGGGAAATGGTCCAACAATATCCATTTCCCATTGATCAAAAGGACAAGAGGACATGACTGCTTTCATCAACTCGGATGGTTGCTGCTGTAAATTTGCATGCCTTTGGCAACTGTAACATGCTCTGACTATTGCGGCAGCATCTTGTTGTATGCTAGGCCAGAAAAATCTGGCGAAAGAGCTTTTCTTGAAAGAGCCACATTACCAAGGTGATTACCACAACATCCTTCATGAATTTCCCTGAGAACGTAGTCTGCCTCCTCGGGATCCAGGCATTTTAACAAAGATCGGGAGTAAGATCTTTTGAATAGGACATCGTCTAGTAGCATAAAACAAATCGCCTTCTTTTTCATCTCCCGAGCTTCTCGAGGATCATTAGGTACTCTCTCGTTTCGAAGATATTCATAAATGTCATGTCTTCAATCTGTTTCTTTAATCTCCATTATTATCTCTATCATTTTCACTTGAGAAACTCTTTCTTGTAGAAGTAGCTCATCACCAGCTTCTGAGTTAATAACACTGGCTAATTTGGCTAGTATGTCAGCTTTCTCATTTTCTCCTCGAGGTATCTGTTTTATCGTGAGCTCCACAAATTTTTTCTTCAATTTGTCCATAGTATCAACATACTGTGTAACTTTTCATTTTTTACTTCATAATTTTCCATGCTCTGCTGCACTGTCAATCGTGAGTCTGAGAACAAAATTAGATGAGAGATGTCCATACTTTTTGCCACTCGAAGTCCAATGAGTATAGCTTTATATTCTGCTTCGTTATTGGATGCTCGAAAGTCTAAACGTACTGATATACTGTTTTCTTCCCCCCGAGGAGATATAGCAATGATTCCTACCCCATTTTTCGACTGGCAGGAGGATCCATCTACAAACATTTTTCATACCATTTTTTCCTGCATATGGACGATTTCTGCTATAAAATCAGCCAATTCCTGTACTTTAATCGTTGTCCTCGGCCTGAACTTGATATCATATTCTCCAAGCTCAGTGACCCATTTTACCAATCTGCCCGAGGTGTCAGGAAGGTTGATTATATGCCCGACGTCGTTAGTGAGCACACTAATCGGATGGGAGAGGAAGTAGGGCCTCAGTCGCCGAGCAGTTATTACCAAAGAAAGAACAAGTTTTTCCTGGATAGTATACCTTACCTCGGCTCCTTTTAGGGCATGGCTGACGAAATAGATTGGTAAATGATCATTTTCTTCTATTCGCACGAGGACTGAACTAATTGCCTCCTGTGCCTCCTGAGTTACAGCCAAATACACAGACAATTCTTCTCCTTCTTTGGGTTTATTGAGGACGGGGAGCTGCCGCAAGTATTCTTTGAGCTCCTGGAATGCTTGTTCACTGCGTTCACCCCACTCAAAATTTTTAGCCTTCCGCAATATTTTAAAGAAGGGCAGGCTTCTATCTGCTGACCTTGATATGAGTCTTGAGAGAGCTATTATTCTTCCAGTTAACTTTTGAACTTCCTGGATATTCCGAGGAGAACTCATGGAGGTAATTGCTTGAACCTTCTCAGGGTTGGCCTCAATCCCTCGTCGGGTCACCATATATCCCAAGAATTTTCCCGTTCGTATCCCGGAGACACACTTCTTAGGATTGAGCTTTAATCCATATTTTCGCAGTGTGTGAAAGGTTTTTTCAAGATCTCTTATAAAATTCCCTTCCTCTCGTGACTTCACTAGGATATCATCCACATAAACCTCTAAATTTCTCCCGATTTGTTCTCGAAAAACTTTATCCATGAGCCTTTGGTAAGTAGCTCCTGCGTTTTGGAGACCAAACGGCATAACAATATAACAATAAGTACTATCGACAGTAATAAAATTAACCTTATCCTGGTCTTCCCGAGCTAAAGGTATTTGATGATATCCTTGATAAGCATCCAAGAAGCAGAGTAGCTCATGGCCAGCGGTAGAATCCACCAGTTGATCGATACGAGGCAGAGGATAACAGTCTTTAGGACATGATTTGTTTAGATCCCTGAAATCAACACACATTCGCCAACTTTCCGAAGTCTTGGGGACCAACACAACGTTGGATATCCATGTCGGGAAAAGAACCTCCCGAATATGCCCAACTCTTAACAATTCTCCTACTTGGTTTCTAATGACCGAATCTTTCTCGGGTCCAAAGTGCCTGCGTTTTTGGATGACGAGTTTAACCCCAGGAAGGGTGTTGAGGCGATGCTCCATAACTTGCTGGTCTACCCCTGAAAGGTCAACTGATGTCCACTCGAACACCTTCCTGTTCTCCTTTAAGCATTGAATTAGCAAAGTTTTAGTCCCCTCAGATAATGCCCGAGCAACCCTCACCATCTCGCCAGCGCCCGTCAATTGAATATCTTCACTATCTTCTTCGGTCGAAACTTGGGAACCCCCTTCAGTTAAATACACATCTTTAAAAATTGCTTCTCGGGGTCGCGACGAATGTCGAGATTTTGCGCTTTTTGCTCTACTCGGACTTCCTCCACATAACACTTTCGCGCTATCTTTCTATCTCCTCGAACTTCTCCTACTCCCCCGACCACAGGATACTTGATTTTCTGATGTAGGGCCGAAGCCACAGCCATAAAGGAGGGCATAGCCGGGTGTCCTAAGATAATGTTGTAGGAAGATGGGGCATCAATTATCGTGAATCCAATGATCCGTGTTTTCTTCTTTTCCCCGCTTCCTAAGGACAATGGTAGGTACACCTCCCCCTCAGGTTCCAGGAAGTTCCCGTGAAGCCGAACACTGGTGTCTTTACTGCACACACAGGGTAATCTCCCAGGTCCATTCGTTCCATAGCTCCTTTGAACAATATATTGACAGAGCTTCCCGAGTCGATGAAAATGCGAGCCACGTCATAATTTGCCACCATGGCCCGGATGACGAGGGCGTCATTGTGTGTCTTTGCGTCCTCGGGTAATTTCTCGGTACTGAAATATATAATGGGACCACTTCGATCTTCTGCCGTTAATACCTGCATATTTTCCAACTGTCTCTTGTCAGACTTTCTCGCCCTCTTTGAATCTCCATCCATGGATCCTCCTGAAATCATATTAATTGTTCCCCGAGGAGGTGGGGAATCAGGTGCTCTTTGCTGTACGCCTCTGGGCTCCTGAGAATGTTCACCCCTCTTACCTTCTCTCCTTTTTTTCCTGATAATACCCTGGCCGTTCCCATCTTCTTTTTCGTGGTGCACCTGCATGTCCCCCGATCAGAAGCTCTTTTATATCGGGATGATTATGTGTTGTGCATTCCAGCTCATGATCAAGATGCTTACATTCATGGGTAGTGTGACCATATTCTTTGTGAAAGTAACAAAATTTGTCGGACTGTGGCTCTGAGGTCCTCCCTCGCTACTCCTCGGCCTTCGCACCAGCTTTCTCCCATCGCATATCTCCAGTGCTCTTGTTTTGTAACCTTCAATGTCATCTTCGAACAAATTTGTCCTAATAAGAGAGGTGCCTCGGGACGCTGTAATCGGGGGTATGGCCTTTCCACCCGAGTATCCCGAGAAGGTTTAATGACAGTCTTTTGATCACTTCTTCGGGCAACTTGCACTTCTTCTACATTAACATATTTTTTCGCCCGTGTCAACAATTCATCAAAGGTCTTCGGGGGCTTTTTTATCAAGGATCTAAAAAAATCCCCTCCACGTAATCCCTGTGTGAATGCCTCGATCAAAAGATCAGGAGTAGCGGAGGGTACTTTGATAGTGATCCCGTTGAATCGTCGGAGATAATCACGCAAATTTTCCTGTTCCCTTTGTTTCACATTAAACAGATTTAACGTAGTCATCGGCTGCTTCTTACTATTGACGAATTGATGTAAAAAGATCTTATGAAATCTTGGAAGCACGTGATCTTTACTGCTGGTAACAATTTGAACCATTGTTGGGCTGACTTAACAAGAGTAGTCTGGAACACCCTGCATTTGATAGGATCTGGGTACTGATATAGTAGGGATGCATTTTCGAAACGGGAAAGGTGCTCCTCTGGATCCCCCGTGCCATCATATTCCCCAATGCGGGGGAATTTAAAGTGTGGAGGTAATTCGACAGACAGGATATCTTTTGAAAAAGGAATACTACGATCTGCTGATGGAGATGGGGCTGGCTGAGAATCTTTCAACCGCTGTACTTCTTCTTGCAATTTCTGTTAGAGTAGATGCCCAACTAGCCAACTTGTGGCGTGTGGATTTTATACTCTTGTACAAACGATCTTCATATATGATATTCGCATTTTCTCATATGGCTTTCTTTACTTTCATTATGTGTGTAATGATTTACAATTGTGTTGAGTAAAGACCGAGAATGCACTAAAGCGTATGTTAGATGTGATAGTTGGTATGACGGCTATCATGAAACACATCTAATAGTCGCTGTGTATTCTGAACTGACAACACGTTATTCGATTTAATCATTAGCAGGTATAGGCTGGGCAGCTTTTCCCCTTAGTGTCCTTGGGTAAATGTTCCCGAGTAGATTTCTCGAGTAAGATTCCCGACTAAGCTTTTATATATCGATATCAATATCCTAGTGAAGTCACGAGATGAAGGGAATTTTATAAGAGATCTTGAAAAACCTTTCAAACTCTGCGAAAATATGAATTAAAGCTCAATCCTAAGAAGTGTGTCTTCGGGATACGAACGGGAAAATTCTTGGGATATATGGTGACCCGACGAGGAATTGAGGCCAACCCTGAGAAGGTTCAAGCAATTACCTCCATGAGTTCTCCTCGGAATATCCAGGAAGTCCAAAAGTTAATCGGAAGAATAATAGCTCTCTCAAGATTCATATCAAGGTCAGCAGACAGAAACCCGCCCTTCTTTAAAATATTGCGGAAGGCTAAAAATTTTGAGTGGGGTGAACGAAGTGAACAAGCATTCCAGGAGCTCAAAGAATACTTGCGGCAGCTCCCCCGTCCTCAATAAGCCCAAAGAAGGAGAAGAATTTGTGTGTATTTGGCTGTAACTCGGGAGGCAGTCAGTTCAGTCCTGGTGCGAATAGAAGAAAAGGAGCATTTGCCCGTGTACTTCGTCAGTCATGCCCTAAAAGGAGTCGAGGTAAGGTATACTATCCAGGAAAAACTTGTTCTTTCATTGGTAATAACTGCTCGGCGACTGAGGTCCTACTTCCTCTCCCATCCGATTAGTGTGCTCACTAACAGCGAAGTCGGGCATATAATCAATCATCCTGACACCTTGGGCAGATTGGTAAAATGGATCATTGAGCTTGGAGAATATGATATCAAGTTCAGGTCGAGGACAGCGATTAAAGCACAGGTATTGGCTGATTTTATAGCAAAAATCGTCCATATGCAGGAAAAAATGGTATGGAAAATGTTTGTAGATGGATCCTCCTGCCAGTCGGGAAGTGGGGTAGGAATCATTGTTATATCTCCTCGGGGTGAAGAAAACAGTATATCAGTGCGTCTAGACTTTCGAGCATCCAATAACGAAATCGAATATGAAGCTATACTCATTGGACTTCGAGTGGCAAAAAGTATGGGCATCTCTCATCTCATTTTGTTCTCAGATTCACGATTGACAGTGCAGCAGAGCATGGGAAATTATGAAGTAAAAAATGAAAAGTTACGCAGATATGTTGATACTCTGGATAAATTGAAGAAAATTTGTGGAGCTCAAGATAAAACAGATACCTCGAGGAGAAAATGAGAAAGCTGACAGACTAGCCAAATTAGCCAGCGCGATTAACTCGGAAGCTGGTGATGAGCTACTTCTACAAGAAAGAGTTTCTCAAGTGAAAATGACAGAGATAATAATGAAGATTAAAGAAGCAGATTGGAGACATGACATTTATGAATACCTTCGAAACGGGAGAGTACCTAATGATCCTCGGGAAGCTCGGGAGATGAAAAAGAAGGTGGTTCGTTTTATGTTACTAGATGATGTCCTATTCAAAAGATCTTACTCCCGACCTTTGTTGAAATGCCTGGGTCCCGAGGAGGAAGACTACGTTCTCAGGAAAATTCATGAAGGATGTTGTGGTAATCACATCGGTAGTGTGGCTATTTCAAGAAAAGCTCTTTTGGCCGAATTTTTCTGGCCTAGCATGCAACAAGATGTTGCCGCAATAGTCAGAGCATGTTACAGTTGCCAAAGACATGCAAATTTACAGCAGCAACCATCCGAGTTGATGAAAGCATTCATGTCCTCTTGTCCTTTTGATCAATGAGGAATGGATATTGTTGGATCATTTCCCATAAGCGTGGGGCAACAAATATTCTTGTTAGTTGCGGTTGACTATGTTTCTAAGTGGGTAGAAGCCGAAGCCGAAGCCCGGATCACTAAGGAGAAGTGCTCAAATTTTTTTGGAAAAATATAGTATGCCGTTTTGGAATTCCCCGAAAAATTATATCAGATAATGGTCGACAGTTCAGCGGTGCTAAGTTAAAAGAATGATGCTCGAGATTAAAAATTGAGGAAGTATTTACATCAGTAGCATATCCACCGAGCAATGAACAGGTCGAAGTCACTAATAGATCTATAATACATTCTTTGAAAACCCGGTTAGAAATTGTCCAGAGCAAATGGGTGGAAGAGCTCCCGAGTGTATTATGGGCTTACAGAACAACTCCGAGGACCGCCACAGGAGAAACACCCTACAGTATGGTATATGGAACTGAGGCAGTGTTACCAGTAGAAATTGGACAGGACAATGCAAGAGTTTGTTCCTATCCCGAGGAGAATTACGTATTACGAAAGATGGATTTAGATCATGTAGCTAAGAGAAGAGATCAAGCAGCAGTTTGGATGATAGCCTACCAGCGATGGATAGCCAGAGTTTATAACAAAAGGGTGCGACCAAGACATATCGTCGTGGGAGACTTAGTAATGAAGAAAATACAGTACCAAGGCGAAAGAGGAAAGTTGGATCCTAAATACGAAGGACTCTTCCGAGCAGTGGAAAAAGCAGGAATGTCCTATTACCTAGTTGACGCCGAAGGAAAAAGAGGAAAGCGACCATGGAATGTTCGTCATTTAAGAAAGTATTATTCTTAAAATTATCATGATGTTACTTTTTGTACTTAAAGACTTATCAAGAAAAGATAGTTTTTTGACAAGTAAAGATATCGCAAATAAGTCCGATCTACTCGGCACCCGACTATCAACTCCGGTTGGTATCTAAAACACTGGATAGAGATCCTATCTAAACAAAAGCCCGATCTACTCGGCACCCGACTACCGACTCCGGTTGGTATTTAAAACACTTGGATAGAGATCCTATCTAAACAAAAGCCCGATCTACTCGGCACCCGACTACCGACTCCGGTTGGTATTTAAAACACTTGGATAGAGATCCTATCTAAGCATAAGCCCGATCTACTCGGCACCCGACTACCGACTCCGGTTGGTATTTAAAAACACTTGGATAGAGATCCTATCTAAACAAAAGCCCGATCTACTCGGCACCCGACTACCGACTCCGGTTGGTATTTAAAACACTTGGATAGAGATCCTATCTAAACAAAAGCCCGATCTACTCGGCACCCGACTACCGACTCCGGTTGGTATTTAAAACACTTGGATAGAGATCCTATCTAAACAAAAGCCCGATCTACTCGGCACCCGACTACCGACTCCGGTTGGTATTTAAAACACTTGGATAGAGATCCTATCTAAACAAAAGCCCGATCTACTCGGCACCCGACTACCGACTCCGGTTGGTATTTAAAACACTTGGATAGAGATCCTATCTAAGCA
>KQ988533.1:10400-40267 GCA_001598015.1 Dorcoceras hygrometricum
TTCCTACCTCGTTTTGGGGCTATGCGCTCGAAACGGCGGTAATGTTGTTGAACAATGTCCACACCAAAGCAGTGGATAAGACTCCATATGAGATGTGGATGGGCAAACCACCCAAATACTCATGCATGAGGATTTGGGGATGTCCTGCTTACGTGAAGCAGACAGTGGGAGATAAGCTGGATACGAGATCCATCTTATGCTACTTCATTGGGTATCCAAAGAATTCCATTGGATACTACTTCTACTATCCAAGTGAAACAAAAGTGTTAGTTTCTAGAAATGCCACCTTTATGGAAAAGGAATTTCTACTTGATAGAAAGGGCAAAATAGTAGAACTCGAAGAGGTTCGAGAACCAACTGAAGTACCAAGTGAATCTCCTGCACCTCCAGAGCCAGTACCAGAAATGGTCGCACCTAGGAGATCCGAAAGGGTTCCTAGGGCTCCTGAAAGATATGGTTTCCTCCTTGAAGATGATCAAAGTGATCAAGTTGTTGGATGTGATCCAAGGACTTTCAAGGAGGCAATTTCCGATGCTGATTATAATTTGTGGCTTGAAGCAATGCAATCTGAGTTTGACTCAATGCATGCGAACCAAGTTTGGACTCTTGTTAATCCTCCCGAAGGAATTGTTCCTATTTGGTGTAAATGGATATACAAGAGAAAACTTGGACCTGACGGTAAGGTATTGACCTACAAGGCGCTACTGGTCGCGACAGGTTACACTCAAAGGCAAGGTGTTGACTATGATGAAACCTTTTCACCAGTCGCAATGTTCAAGTCGATTAGAATCTTACTAGCCATAGCCGCATGGTACGACTATGAGATATGGCAAATGGATGTGAAAACTGCGTTCCTTAATGGAAACATTAAGGAAGAGATCTATATGACGCAGCCTGAGGGTTTCACATCTGTAGGAAGTGAGCATAAGGTATGAAAACTTCAGAGATCGATCTACGGTCTCAAACAAGCATCGAGGAGTTGGAACCTGAGATTCGATGAAACAATTAAGGAATTTGGTTTCATCAAGAATCCCAAGGAGCCATGTGTATATAAGAAGGTAGTTAAAAGCGCTGTGACATTCCTTGTACTTTACGTTGATGACATTCTACTAATTGGGAATGATGTAGGAATGCTGCAGTCAACTAAAGTATGGTTGTCTAGTAGATTCTCAATGAAGGACGTGGGTGAAGCATCCTATATTCTTGGAATACAGAGCTATCAGGATAGATCGAAACGGATGCTCGGACTCACCCAAGCCACCTACATCGATACCATACTTAAGAGGTTCTCTATGGAAGAGTCCAAGAGAGGACACCTACCTATGAGCCACGGGGTCACTCTATCTAAGTCTATGTGTCCGAAGACTGATGAGGAGATAGAGAGTATGGCACGTGTGCCATATGCCTCGGCGATAGGTAGTATTATGTATGGCATGATCTCAACTAGACCGGATGTCGCATATGCTCTGAGTGTCACGAGCCGCTACCAGGCCAACCCCGGCCAGTTGCATTGGAAGGCTGTGAAGGATATTCTTAAGTAATTGCGAAGGACTAAGAATATGTTCATGGTCTATGGGGGTGGTGAACTGAAATTGGAAGGCTACACTGATTCTAGCTTCCAATGTGACGTGGATGATTCGAAGTCTACCTCTGGATTTGTATTCATGCTCAATGGTGGTGCTGTCTCTTGGAAGAGTTCCAAGCAAGACACCATCGCGGATTCAACCACTGAGGCTGAGTACATCGTAGCATCAGCTGCTGCTAAGGAGGCGGTTTGGATAAGGAATTTCGTCCAAGATTTGGGCGTAATTCCTGATGGAGTTGGTCCAGTCCCGGTGTACTGCGACAACACGGGTGCCGTTGCGTAAGCAAAGGAGCCTAGGTCTCACCAAAGATCCAAACATATACTGAGGAAATACCACATAATCCGGGATATTATGGCTAGAGGTGACATAGCAGTTAAGAGAGTCGCCTCTGCGGACAACATTACTGATCCACTTACGAAGCCCTTGCCAGGACCGTTGTTTGAAAAACATCTCGAAACAATGGGACTACGTCTGATGAGTAGTTGGCTATAGGGCAAGTGGGAGGTTGTCAGAGTAGATGCCCAACTAGCCAACTTGTGGCGTGTGGGTTTTATAGACTCTTGTATATGACAATCTTTATTTTATGAAATATGCATTTATTTATGGCATTCTTTATTTTCATTATGTTACATGATGTTAACAATTATGTTGGATAAAGATCTAGAATGCACTATAGTGTATGTTAGATGTGATAGTGGATATGACGGCTATCATGAAACACATCTAATAGTCACTTTGTATTCTGAATTCGTTCCTAGTAGATTGGGCCGTCAAAATGAGGATAAGGCCGCCCGAGCTTGAGACTAGCATCTGTGATGCGAAGTACCATGTTTCATTGGTAGGGAACATTGTGATGTTCTGAGCATGCAGATGGATAGTGACCTGGTGATCTATCGAACTACCCTCGTTCGGACTTTCCAAGTGGTTACCATTTGTCGAGTGGATAAGTCCGAGGTCTTGGTTGTACTGATTAGTCCTCACAAATCGAAACGTCATTGAGACTCTACATGATAGGTGTCTCACTTTGACCCGTTTGCCGACTCACTTGGGGTCATTAGGCGGAGGTATTGGGTGAGGTCCTGATGCATGTAGGAGTCGATGCTTCGTTGTCGAGGATTCACCGCTCGCTCTCATGCGTGGATATCCTATGCTATCTGATCTGAGGGGAGTGTATAAATCTCTGGACAGAGTACTGGATGTGTTTTAGGTAAATGGTTTTGCCTAGTAACACTTGCGATGTCACTATTCGATCTCCAAGATGTATGCATAGCTATCGGATCTATAGCGACTCTCGATTTACCAATTGTCGTTGATCTGATCGGGATATATGTGTTGAAAGGACCGTACTGTACGCTAACCACGACCAACTGGTTCTTGCAGGCACTATCAGTGATACCTAGGGGATCATGGCACGATGTTGCTATGCGCTTTATCATGATCCGTTGGGCAAGTCCGAAATTGTGATTTCGGAGCCACAATGGTTGTGGGCCCACGGCTAGCTGTATCCCTGAACCATTGAGGGTCACACAAGTACTGAATTCATGATTCCCACACGGAAACTGAGCTCAATGCGTTGAGCATAGGAGGAGGATTTTAGGGAGTGCGACTTCCTAAAAGTCAACAGGGGTCAAATTGCGATTTCCCAAAGTTGAGGGGCATAACTGTGATTTTGGTCTAGGTGGTCTGAAAAATTGTTTTCGCATCATAATAGTCAGTTTTGGAAACTGAGTCGATCGGTCCGATCTGATCGTCGATCGGAGTTATGATGAATCCACGGTGATGTGGTTGAACCGAATGTTAATATATTGGACTGGGCCCGCCCCAGGTCCATTGGGCCGGTTCAAGCCCATAACTTATTTAATTAGACCTAGGGCTACCATGAGACACACACACAAGTCACAAACCTAGCTCTCATAGCCGCCCACCCTCTCCCACACGCCTCACGCCGCCGCCGACCGCCCATCGCCGCCGGCCGCCGGCCGCCGCCGCCGTCGCCTGGTTTTTTGCGTGATCGGACTTGTTTTGATCACCACGACGAGGAGAATCCGTTCGTGCTAAAATCCCTCAGATCTTCTAGTGAAGATTGACGGAGGAAGATTGTTTCCGGTCGTGGACCTGATTGACGATCTACCGCCGCCTACCGTTTGAAGTGCCGGTTTCCTCGTGAAATTGGTCGGAGCCAGGAGTCTAGACGCCAGCAAGGTAGCAATTCGATAAACACCCTATGAATGTTTATTGATTTTTGAATGTATTGAACGTTTCTCGGGGCAACTTTTAACTTCCGCTGCGCCCCCGGGAAACGGGATCCGGATCCGCCATTGTATGCCAACACTTCCATGTAACACCCGAAAGGTTTTCTACCTGAATCGCATGCCTTAGTGTTTTTATTCGTGGTATTAATTTCATTTCATGTTTTTCCTATGAGTTTCATTTGAATAATTTAATGATGAGTTTCTTTTAGAATTTTAGTTTAGATGATACGAGGCCGATAATGAGAAGAAGAGAACATCGAGGTAAAGTGTTGGATCTGTTTCTACAGATCATAATCTAAGTTTTGATTCACACAAAATCTGCTATTATTGTACTAAAGTTCTACGTGAAATGCACAGCTTGCTAAGTCTGGAGTATACATGGAGATATCAAATCTGGAACAGTGAAGGGACGCCTGAGCTGGACTGGTTGAAGATATCTAGCTGGAACAGTAAGGGGACGCCCAAGCTGTTTCAGCAGTTTACTTCCAGAGTGTAGGGAACACCAAGCCGGTTCACCAGCTTGGAGCAGGAGCGGCACAGAGATCAAGCGCAGTAAAGTGAAGAGCAGAATGGTTGAAGGGTAGATCAAGTGCAGAGTACAAGGGCAATGATTGAGTGTGAAGCCGAGTACAAGAGCAGTGATCGAGTGCAGATCAAATCACTGGCACATTACAAAGAACTCAGCTGAGCAACCAGTTGGGAGGTCAGCTGAGGCATGCGAGCCGTTTCAATAAGAGGCTGAACAAGCTTGAGGAGACCCCCATAGATGGAGATGAGGAAGATTCTGTATGCCGGGGGTACTCGATCAGTCTCAATTGAGCCAAACTGATATGGAAAGATGCGAGCTGGATGGGCACACTGCCACAGCTCAGCATTGATCCAGCAGTACTCTGAAGCATATCAGCTTAGGGAACAGCTCAAATGAAGAGTTTGCTCAGATATAGGGATCAGATTAGAAACAAGCTGGTTAATACAAACCAGCTGGACAAGATGTTCAAGAGCAGATCAAGGAAGTAGGGACTCTATCTAGCAAAGTCATGAACAGTCATAAATGGGGAAGAAATTTTCTAGATAGAGGAACTCTAAGTTCTGAAGATGATGAAGATCATCTCAAGAGCGGTTGCAAACTATAGGAGAAGAAGAGAGCAATGAACAGCTCGATGAAGCAACCAGCTCGAAGAAAATACCAGCTCAGTGCAAACTAGAACGGAGAAAAGCTGGCAAGCTAGTTAAGGTCAAACCAGCTCATATAGCATGGCAGATGCTATCAAATCTACGAGCAAAGCGATTTGAATACAATGCTACGATAAATTTTGTTCAGTATTCAAATCGACTTGCTTGTATTGTCTTCTCAAAGTACAGTTCTCACGTGCTTAAAGTGAGGAAAAGCATGCGATGCATTTAAAGACAAAGGACGCAAAATACAACAGTGTCAGAAGACTTTTCAAACAACTACAACTTTGTGTCCAACGGATATAACTCCGCATCAGACTATATATAGAGCACAGCACTAGCAGACAAAGAAGATAGATGAGAGTGCTGAGAAGAGCGAAGTCAAAAAGTGTTGTGCGAACCAAAATGTAAAACCTGAAGAAAGCACAACCTTGGAAGACATCGAAGAACCAGCTCGAACTAGAGCACTTCTCGATGTGTGAGATTTCATCTTTGAGAGATTAAGTATAAACTGTAAATCTAACACACAATTCACTCACATATTTGAGAGAGCTGATTAGATTAGCTGAGTGAATCAAATCAAACGACTTCCATTGTAGTCTTTGTACAGAGACGTTAAACAAGTCTAGTTGTCTTTCGCACTGAGACGTTACAGAAGTGTATGTAGCCTTTCTCACAGAGGCGTAAAAGAAGTGAGTTAGACACACGCAGCTTGTGGGCTGGTGTGCAGTGGTGTTTTTAGGAGTTCTTGTGGCTGCTGGTCATAGGAGTGGGTTGCAGCGAGGGTCTCTGTAATCAAAGCCTTCTAGTGGATCCTTCCCGATTACGGAAGAAAGGGAGACGTAGGAGATTCAGCTCCGAACTTCCATAAAAAAATTTCAGCGTATTTCTTTACAGCTTTTTGCATTTATATTCACGCATTGAATATTTGTTTAATATGCTTAAAACTATTTAAAGAGCTTTCGATTATAAGAGTTCAGTTTGAGTTGTTTCCGAATGATTTTAACTCATAACTCAATCTGTATCTCGGTGCACTAACATTCAAGAACACTGAGCTATTGCAGCTCAAGATTTAAGAAACCAGACTGTTTGTGTTAAACCAGCTTGCAGGGCTGCTGGTAATCCGGACCATCTCGCAGAGCTGTTGGTCTAGCTTGACGCCGATCTGGTTTCATAGTTGCGTGCTGTTTTTATGTTCAAAGATTTTTAAAATGCACGTAACTTTTGGGGTTGATGTCTAGACTGTGTGAGAGCCTACATGAGTTGTGGCAGAGCTCATGTACACCCCCGCTTTTTTGATCCTATCAATTGGTATCAGAGCAGGATGTTCTTGAAAGTTCATTTGAATAATTTCAACGCTTTAAAAATATCTTATGCTCTGATAGTCCTTTCAGTCGAAAGCTTGTCTATGTCACAAATTTTTAAGGTTTTCAAAACTCACTTTATAGAGATAGGAGGAGTAATGACTATTGAAGTGCAGAGCAATTTCTCGAAAGGAAAGAGCGGCAATATCTTCTTTATCTTCTGTTGAGCTGACATATTGCGCGAGATCTGTGAACGCCAAGACCTCTTACGCTGGTTTCGTTGAAAGTATAGCGACTATAACAGTGTTCGGGAGAAACGGAAGAGATTATGTGAATTCAATGGTCATTTATCCTTTAATCTGGATAGATGAGACTTTTACAGTGGCATAGATCATGTTTTTAAAATCCCATACATGCATATTGTTTTCAACAAACTATTTTCCAAAATGTTTTAATTTCGAAAATAAAATTACCCCATGCTCTGTTGAGGGGGATTTTTGTTTTAACTCTTGAGGGGAGACAAGATTTCAAACCCTTTTTATTCTCACAAAAAGGAGGAGAAATATTTTTGAGCACAAACATATGCACATATGTTTATTCAGATTTTCTGTAAATAAAAAAGGGGAAGATTGTTGATTCTGTTTCTACAGATCATAATCTAATTTTTGATTCACACAATATCTGCTATTATTGTACTAACGCTCTACATGAAATGCGCAGCTTGCTAAGTCTGGAGTAGACATGGAGGTATCCAAACTGGAATAGTGAAGGGACGCCTGAGCTGGACTGGTTGAAGATATCTAGCTGGAACCGTAAGGGGAGGCCCAAGCTGGTTCAGTAGTTTACTTCCAGAGTGCAGGGAACACCAAGCTGGTTGTAACTCCTAGAAATTCCTGAATACGTAGAAAAGGGTGCATGACTAGGGGGAAAATAATTTTAGATGATTACATGCCATTTTATGTGATTTATTTATAATTTTTATATTGAATGGTATGCATGTCATGTTTTCAGTCTGTTTGAGTTACACGCGTGGACGAGACTAGGGACGATCGAGATGAAAATAATTTTAGATATTTAAGTCCTTAGATTTTTAAGAATGAATTTATTAATTTTTAAGCAGCGAGTTCCGAAAATTGGGGCTTTTATGATTATTTTTTAGGGGAACCCGATTTTCTCCTATACGGGCTGTTTTAATGGATTTTAATGTGTTTTAAAATTTGAGGAAACTTTTATAAAGAAAATTAGACATTTTTAAAGCCAAGTTTAAGTTTTAATGAATATTTCAATTAGTGGAGGGGTAAGCATGTAAAAATCCTTTTTAATTTCTTAATTAAGCCTTAGGGGTCATTTTTGGCACCCTCATTATTTCAAACACAAATTATTTTGCAAACCTAGCCTCCTCCACTCCTCTCATAGCAGCCCCTTCAAAATTTCAAGGATTTTGGTGATTCAAATGTGTTTCTGTCCCGATATTGCGTCATCTACGTCGGTAACCCACATATCTCATCTTTTTCCAAGCCATGCATGTAGTATATATTCGTTTTCTCACCATTTAAGCCATAGTAAACTATTTTTGATGAAAAATTGCATGAATTGTATGTGTTTTAGATAGATCTATGCATCATGTGTAAATCCATGCATGTGCCATTGTTTTTCCTCATGTTTTTTATTTAGTCACATGTTTCTCGGTTTGAAAGGTTCAAGGGGTCATGGATCGTGTCTAGGCGGTTGAGTACTGGTCCCTAGGTGAGGAATAGACAGCTCGAACGCCCTGGTTGAGCCAGGTATTGGGTAGATGAGACAGGTCTTGGGTAGAAGACGCGAGTGGCGTGCCGCTCGGCCGTGAGCATGCGTTCTCTTCTCACGGGTCATTCTCCCTTGTGCGACCGTGGCTGGTCTGAGAAGGACCGGCTGGACTTGGGGGTGGTCCATCCGGTGGAGCTCTGGCCATGGGCAGTCGGAGCACGTCGTACGAACGGTGGGAAGTGGCGTCGTGCATGGTGGTGTGTGGCACTTGGTAGGGTTTGCATGAGGGAATCGACCGGTCCAATTGGACCGTTTTAATTGGTTCGATTGGACCGGGTCGGTTAGTAGAGTGTCGAGTCAAAAATTTTAAATATGGTCCGAGTTATTTTCATTCTGGACCAGTTATTTTAATTTTAAGGATAAAGGTCCAATTTTATGATTTTTGGTCAAATCCTTTAAAGTCAAATATTTTAGTCAAAATTTTAATTAATTTGGACCAAACACTTTACTTTAAGATTTTAAAGTCAAAATTGAGGGTATTGGGATTTTAACTTGGATTTTAGTGTGAGGATTCAGATTTCTAATTAGTGATTAATCGGATTTTTGAGTTAGATTAATCACGAGAATTAAGAATTTAGATTTCTGGAGTTTCGAATTTTTAGTGAAATCTGATTTGGAAATTTTTAGATCTCTAGTTGGGATTGTCCAGATTTTAATTGATGTTTTTCGTGTGAGATCTGGTCGAGAAGTGTTGAGAATTAGAATGTATTAGATCAGTTTGTAGTGGTTTTTATTGATGATATCTTAGTCTATTCTAAGACTCAAGAGGAGCATGTCCAGCATTTAAGAATCGTACTCCAGATTTTGAAAGATAAGCAGTTGTTTGCTAAATTCAGAAAATGTGATTTCTGGATGGAGAAAGTATCGTTCCTAGGCCATATAATCTCTAGGGATGGAATAGAAGTCGACCCTGCTAAAGTTGAAGCGGTTCGCGACTGGCCAGCACCGAAGAATGTTTCAGAAATAAGGAGTTTCTTGGGTTTAGCTGGATATTATCGGCGATTTATCCAAGTATTTTCTAAGATTGCTGTTCCTCTGACTACGTTAACAAGGAAGCAAGTGAAGTATAACTGGACAGAAGAGTGTCAAACCAGTTTTGACAAATTGAAGCAAGCGCTGATTGAAGCACCTGTATTGACGATGCCAACTGATCAAGGAAAATTTGTAATATATACCGATGCTTCTAAGTTGGGACTAGGAGCTGTGTTGATGCAGGATCATAAAATTATTTCATACGCATCTAGGCATGTGAGGATTCAGATTTAGATTGTTGGTTAATTTCATTGTTTGGGATCAGCCACGTGAATTCGAAGATTTAGAGTTGTCGAATTCCTCTAAGTATTGAATCAACCGTGCTGTAGCCAACGACTGGTAGGATTTGGAATTTGATGGTTACTGTAGCTTGCAGCTGGTGAAATGGAAAAGCAGTTGTTGCGCTTGTGTTGCGTCTGGCAGTCGTTGCGCTCGTGAGAGAATGACCAATCGAAGAATGGAAGAACCAGTCGCGAGAGGAATGGTGTTGCGACTGGATGAGCAGCTGCGGGTAGCGATACTCGCGTGAGTTACGATGTCGTTTGATTTAGTTGAACCCCGCGATTTGAGTGTTGCGACTGGATGACCAGCTGTGGATTTGAGGAACCAGTCGAGGGAGCAACGCGACGTCGTATGGTTAAGTTGAAACGCTGCGTTTCGAGTATTGCGTCTGGTACCAGTTTTGAGGATTCTACCAGCTTTTGTTTAGTGCCTTGCGACTGGATAGCTTGCGACTGGAAAGTTGCGACTGGATTGTTGCGTCTGGTTGTTGCGACTGGATTGGTGAGCAGCAGTCGAGAGATTTAAGATGTATATATATAGAGGTGTTGATCGACGCTTAGAATTTTTGAGCCAGATATTCCTTATCTCTTCTTTCTCAAACCCTAGTAGAGCTACTGTTCACCCGAGGCTTTCTTCCCTAGATTTCCGTCGTTCTCCGTCGAAGATTTGAGTGTTTTCGGTGGCGCTGGGTTCCTTGTGAACTTCTCTTTCGATTGCTACCCATTTGAAGCTGCGGAACGACCTGGGAGAAGATCACGATAGCTACTGGTTTCTGGTCGTGAGCGCTGCCGTGCCCTGTTTGAATTTGTGAGGTAGAATTTGTGAATTCGAGGTACGATTGAGCAGCCCTTAGCAGCCTTGAGCGTGAACATGTCTATATTTCAATGTTGTGAAATCTGTGAAGTTGCTGCTATGTGTTACGTGGAACAGTCATATGAATTGCTTGAGATATATATTCTGTTTTCACGTATTATGAATTGTATGCATTAAGCATGGATATTGAATGACATTCATGCATACATCTTGAGCCTGAATTGACAGGTTGATTTGATTACCTGATTGGAGAATTAAGAATTTAGATTTCTGGAGTTTCGAATTTTTAGTGAAATCTGATTTGGAAATTTTTTTAGATCTCTAGTTGGGATTGTCCAGATTTTAATTGGTGTTTTTCGTGTGAAATCTGGTCGAGAAGTGTTGAGAATTAGAATGTATTTGTTAGAGATCTGTTTTTCCTTTAGCGCTGCGTGTTTTGTCGTGAATTTGAAGATTAAGAGTTGTCGAATTCCTCTAAGTATTGAATCAGCCGTGCTGTTGCCAACGACTGGTAGGATTTGGAATTTGATGGTTACTGTAGCTTGCAGCTGGTGGAAATGGAAAAGCAGTTGTTGCGCTTGTGTTGCGTCTGGCAGTCGTTGCGCTCGTGAGAGAATGACCAATCGAAGAATGGAAGAACCAGTCGCGAGAGGAATGGTGTTGCGACTGGATAAGAAGCTGAGGGGAGCGATACTCGCGTGGGTTTCGGCGTCGTTTGATTTAGTTGAACCCCGCGATTTGAGTGTTGCGACTGGATGACCAGCTGTGGATTTGAGGAACCAGTCGAGGGAGCAACGCGACGTCGTATGGTTAAGTTGAAACGCTGCGTTTCGAGTATTGCGTCTGGTACCAGTTTTGAGGATTCTACCAGCTTTTGTTTAGTGCCTTGCGACTGGATAGCTTGCGACTGGATAGCTTGCGACTGGAAAGTTGCGTCTGGATTGTTGCGTCTGGTTGTTGCGACTGGATTGGTGAGCAGCAGTCGAGAGATTTAAGATGTATATATATAGAGGTGTTGATCGACGCTTATCTCTTCTTTCTCAAACCCTAGTAGAGCTACTGTTCACCCGAGGCTTTCTTCCCTAGATTTCCGTCGTTCTCCGTCGAAGATTTGAGTGTTTTCGGTGGCGCTGGGTTCCTTGTGAACTTCTCTTTCGATTGCTACCCATTTGAAGCTGCGGAACGACCTGGGAGAAGATCGCGATAGCTGCTGGTTTCTGGTCGTGAGCGCTGCCGTGCCCTGTTTGAATTTGTGAGGTAGAATTTGTGAATTCGAGGTACGATTGAGCAGCCCTTAGCAGTCTTGAGCGTGAACATGTCTATATTTCAATGTTGTGAAATCTGTTCCCGGTTGATAGACCGTGGTATAGAGGCTTGATTTGAGTTGCCAGTTGATAGACTGGTCTAGCTATCCGATTTCTTGATAGCCCTCATGCATTCATAGCATTGATTGGTAGCATGTTGCATGTTTATCTGCTTCGATCGCTCTTCGTACTGAGGCTTGACCTCGTACTTGTTTTCCTGCTTTTGTTGTTTGGGTCTGCGTGCCCATTTGCAGGAGTTTCAGGTAACTTAGCTGGGCGGAGTGGAAGTTCAGCTGGTCGATCCCCGCATCCCTAAGTCCCAGTATATTTATGATATGTATTAAACCGGGGGATGCCCCGTGTTTTATTGTATTTGGGGATCCATATTTTGAGTTGAATCATGTGGTTACTTGCTGTATGAGTTTGAGTTAACTCATATTTTGAGTATTGAATATTTTGAATGTATGATTTGAAGTTCAGGCCCATTGTATTTCAAAAATTTTTAAGCCCTGATTTTAAGCTTCCGTGATTATGCGCTTATTATGTGTTAATTGTTAGTAATTAGCACGGGGCCTGACATTAGAGTCAAAATTGGTCAATTCATTTTAAAGTCAAAATTGGTCTTGGATTTTAAAGTAAATTGGTGTTTGATTTCATGGTCAAAATTGATCAATTGATTTTGAATTAGTCAAAATTGGAGTATTTAGGGATTAAAGTGAATTTTAAAGTTATGGGCTAAGTTCAATTTTAATGTTAAGACTAGAGTTAGTGGGTCAGGCTTCTGAACCAGTCCTTGACCGAAGCAGAATATGTAGAAGACCGAGAATGTATATTTAATTATATATGTATTATTCTATGTACGTAAATGTTTTAAAGGAAATGATTAAATATACATTGACGGGCTAAACTTTTAAATTGCATGATTTTAAGAAATGCACGCATCATGAGATTCTATGAAATGATCAGGCATGATCTTTTTTTCAAGATAAAACTCGAGGGATTGAAGTGATGTGACAAAGTTTAATGATGGGAGCTAGTCGGCTAGCCGGCCCAGAGGGATCCTTTGTTTTAATGTATGATTATGAGCCTATGGATCCATGTGATCACGACATGGTGAAGTGGCATAGTAGGTGCTTGGGATCCCGAGGTAAGGTCGGGTGAACCGCACCGCCACGTACGTTGGTTATATCGACTGATCAGTACACGCTCGATCGCATTCACTGATACGACTCATACATTTTTCATGTTACGTTATGTCATGCCTTATGTACGCTATATGTTATGATATGTTATGAAATGTACAAACAAGGTTTTAAGATCATCCATGCATGCATGTTTTAACGTATTTTATTACAAGTATGTGCTCTCATGTGACTTTTATGTATATGTACCTTGCTATTTTAAAAGATAGAGCATGCAGAGCCTCTAAGCTCACTAGGTTCAAATGGTGCAGGTGATGACCCTGTTGATTTCATGCCGACCGGTGGTGAGGACCTCTGATCGCCTGTTGCAGCAGTACTCCGTGACCACTATGATGTCTTTAGTTTGTTATGATACGTTTTTCAGATATTTATTTTTAGCATGTTTATGTTCAGTACTTTTACTCAGTCTGGTTTTTAAACAGTATGAATGATTTTATATTTTAAAATATTTATTCACTCTGTTTCAAGTATTTTTGAGAAAATGATTTAAAAAGGAAACGAGCCATACCTATTAGTATTTATTCCGCACATGATTTTTTTAAAAAAAAATCTAGAGTCTGGTTCTTTTTAGTTGGTATCAGAGCGGTGGTTCTGGTTGGGTACTAGCCTGCTGCGTGGAGCTCGGAAGTCGCACTACCAGTCTGTGAGTTTTACTGTTTATGATTCATGTTTATGTTCGCATGCTGCATATTTTATTTCTGCGTGAGTTTGGCCTTAGAATTTTTAAGAGTTAGACGCTTAGTCATGCACTTAGATTTACGTGATAAGGTTTTGGTGTACCAGAATGCCTTCCAGACGCGATAGGAGCCACGAGGATGATTCTACGCCTCCCCCACCTCCTCAACTGACACCATATGAGAGGGATAGTGTGTATATGCTAGCCGAGATCACTAGGCTTTGGAGAGACAATCGGCACGACCCGGGAAGTCGCATGAGGAGGACGTTGCTAAGAGGTTCCACAAGCAGGGGCCTAAAGAGTTTGCCAGCACCACTGATCCGTTTGTTGCCGAGGAGTGGATCCGATCTCTGGAGACCATCTATGCTTACATGGGTCTCCCGGACGCTGATAAGGTCCGATGTGCTATCTTTATGATGAAGGGAGACGCAGCTCTTTGGTGGGAGAGCGCAGTGGTTGATCTTTATCTGGAGAGTCTTGGGAGGAATTCAAGAAGGTGTTCTTTGAGAAGTATTTCACTGCTGATGCCCGGAGCCAGCTTATTCGGGAGTTTATGAGTCTCGGCCAGGGAGAAAAATCTGTTGCTGAGTATGTGAGGCAGTTCAAGCGGGGGTGTCACTTTGTGCCCTCGATCGTGACTGTGGAGAGTGAGAAGCCGCGACAGTTTACTGATGGACTGCGACCAGACATCCGCCACAATGTCAATATGACGGACGTGGCTACTTATATGGTAGCGGTGAACATGGCATACCGGTCTGAGAGAGGTCTAAAGGACATGAAGAATGACTTCCAGAGGAAGTGTCAGATGCAGCAGCCAGCGCGGGGGTGTCACTTTGTGCCCTCGATCGTGACTGTGGAGAGTGAGAAGCCGCGACAGTTTACTGATGGACTGCGACCAGACATCCGCCACAATGTCAATATGACGGACGTGGCTACTTATATGGTAGCGGTGAACATGGCATACCGGTCTGAGAGAGGTCTAAAGGACATGAAGAATGACTTCCAGAGGAAGTGTCAGATGCAGCAGCCAGCCAGGGGCAAGTCTTCGCAGCAGCCAGTGAAGAAACCATTCCAGGGGCCTTCTAGGGGCCCAACTCCTTAGGGGTAGCAGCAGTAGAGACCGCAGGGCCAGCAGAGGCAACAGCAGCAGGGGGCCAGCGTCCCTAGACCTGGAGGATTCCTAGTCTGCAAGGAGTGCAGTAAGCAGCATTCAGGACCTTGTATGGCTGGATCTGGCAAGTGCTTCACTGCAAAGAGCCAGGGCATATTTCTAGGGATTGCCCTAAGAGGATACAGACCACAGGTCGTGTCTTTGTGATGCAGAAAGAGGCTACGGACCAAGACAAGATATTTTCCATGCTTTGTCATGTTGCTAACTGGGTGTTTTAGAATTTCATGCTAGATAGAGCACAGCTAGGAAATTCTTTGCCTTAGTTGCTAAGTTGATATATGTAAGAACTTTAGGACTTCTAGAACTTGCCTTGAGTACTTGGACGGATAGGACTAACGAACTTAGAAACGCCTTAGGCTTCTAAACTGCTTTTTACGATTTAGTATGACCGTAAACGCGTACCTGTGTGACATTTCTGTTTCAGGCAAGATTCGTGTTCTAGGTGTCACTACCCTCGCTTTTCTAGACTCAGGGGCGACCCACTCGTTTATTTTGAGTACGTTCACACAGAGGATGAGTATTGTTCCGGAGAGCTTAGGAGTAGCTCTCGCTGTGACGGTTCCGTCAGGAGAGGAGTTGACGACCACCAGTGTCGTGCAGGGATTGACGATGATGTTCCAGGATCATGCGATCAGAGCGGATTTGGTCGTTTTGCTGATGTCAGGATTTGACCTCATCCTAGGTATGGATTGGTTGACGGAGTTTGGAGCGGTGATCGACTTTCAGTGGAGGACAGTGACTATCAGGCCTCCAGGATAGGAGACCTTCTTATTTGAGGCAGAGGAGGCTGCGAAAGCCCAGGTTCATATCATTTCTACAGGCCAGGAAGCTAGTTGAGCTCGGATGTCAGGCATTCTTGGCCAGTGTCACCACTTCTGGAGGTTCAGCAGGCCCTTCACTGTCTGATGTGGAGGTAGTCAGGATGTCAGGCATTCTTGGCCAGTGTCACCACTTCTGGAGGTTCAGCAGGCCCTTCACTGTCTGATGTGGAGGTAGTCAGGGATTTTGCAGATGTTTTCCCTAATGATGTAGTGGGAGTTCCACTGGAGCGAGAGGTGGAGTTTTCTATCGAGCTGATGCCAAGTACAGTGCCTATATCTAAGGCACCGTATCGTTTGGATCCTACGGAGATGAAGGAGCAGATTCAGGAGTTGCTCAACAAGGGATTCATACGCCCTATATTTTCTCCATGGGGCGTGCCAGTGTTGTTTGTGAAGAAGAATGATGAAAGCATGAGATTGTGTATTGACTACCAGGAGTTGAACAGAGTTACAGTGAAGAATAAGTATCCACTCCCGAGGATTGAGGATTTGTCTGATCAGTTGCAGGGAGCTTCGGTGTTCTCGAAGATCGATTTGAGATCGGGCCACCACCAGTTTAGGGTTAGAGAGGAGGACGTGTCCAAGACTACTTTTTGGACACGTTACGGCCACTATGAGTTCTTGGTGATGCCGTTCGGACTGACGAATGCCCCAGCGATTTTCATGGATCTGATGAACAGGGTATTCAGACAGTATTTAGACCAGTTAATTATTGTTTACATCGACGACATTCTTGTCTATTCGACGAGTTTGGAGGAGCATAGGCAGCACTTGCAGACAGCTTTGCAGAATTTGAGAG
Organism: Dorcoceras hygrometricum; assembly: GCA_001598015.1. Classification (NCBI taxonomy): domain Eukaryota; kingdom Viridiplantae; phylum Streptophyta; class Magnoliopsida; order Lamiales; family Gesneriaceae; genus Dorcoceras; species Dorcoceras hygrometricum. The sequence goes on from KQ988533.1 coordinate 26,622, forward strand.
AGCACAGATTGTATGCCAAGTTCAGCAAGTGCAAGTTTTGGCTTGAGAATGTGGCATTCCTAGGGCATATTGTGTCGAGAGATGGGATTTCTGTTGACCCATCGAAGGTGGAGGCAGTTCAAAACTGTGGGATTCCGAGAAGTGCAGCAGAGATTCACAGTTTCTTGGGATTTTCAGGTTACTATCGCAAGTTTATCAAGGGCTTTTCTTCGATTTAAGTTCCCTTGACAGCCCTGACCAAGAAGAATACGAAGTATGTGTGGAGTCTGGAGTGTCTGAGGAGCTTTGATCAGCTGAAGGAGGCCCTCACTTCAGCACCAATGTTAGCGATGCCAGTCGATCATGAGGAGTTTGTTGTGTACACAGATGCTTCCCTAAGAGGTTTGGGTGCAGTTCTGATGCAGGGAAGCAAGGTTATTGCTTACGCATCGAGACAGCTGAAGAGTTATGAGCAGAACTATCCGACGCACGATCTGGAGCTGGCCGCGGTGGTGTTCGTATTGAAGATTTGGAGACACTATTTGTACGGCGATAAGTGTCAATTTTCACCGATCACAAGAGCCTCAAGTACTTCTTCGCCCAGAAGGAGCTGAACATGAGGCAGCGGAGATGGCTAGAGTTGGTGAAGGACTATGATTGTGACATTAGCTACCATCCAGGTAAAGCTAATGTGGAGGCAGACGCTTTGAGCCGGAAGAATGCAGTAGTGGCATGTCTGTCAGTGGAGAGGCCACTACAGGCTGAGATACAGAGGTTCAGACTAGAGTTTTATTCACGAGACTGTGCATCGAGTTTGGCAGCGCTTACAATCCAGTCGACTCTTCGAGAGTGGATTAGGGACGGACAGGACTCTGATGAGCAGTTGCAGTAGTGGAGACAACGTGATGAGGTCAGAGGCCGAGGACTGCACACATTTGAGGACGGGATTGTCCATTTCAGAGGTCGTATGTTGGTTCCAAGTACTGGCCAGCTAAGAGCAGAGATCTTAGCAGAGACGCACGCATCGACGTAATCCATCCACCCAGGGAGTACGAAGATGTACAGATATTTGCAGAAGTTGTATTGGTGGCCGGGGATGAAGAAGGATATCGGGAGATTTGTATCTGAGTGCCTGACTTCTCAGTAGGTCAAGTCAGAGCATCAGCGATCGGCAGGGTTGTTGCAGCCACTCCCTATTCCTGAGTGGAAGTGGGAGCATATCATGATGGAATTTGTGGTTGGATTGTCCAAGAGTCCCGGAGGGTACACGGTGATATCGGTGATTGTAGACAGACTCACCAAGTCAGCGCATTTCTTACCGGTGAAGACTACTTTCACCCTGATGCAGTATGCAGAGCTTTATATCAGAGAGGTTGTCAGGCTGCATGGCATACCAGTCTCTATTATGTCTGACAGAGACACCAGATTTACGTCTGCGTTTTGGAGGATTTTACATGCGGTTCTAGGGACTAGGTTGGCGTTCAACACGGCGTTTCACCCGCAGATGGATGGACAGTCGGAGAGAGTCATCCAGAATCTAGAGGATTTGCTGAGAGCCTGTGTGATTGATTATCAGGGTACGTGGGACTCGAGGTTGCCGCTGATAGAGTTCACGTACAATAACAACTTTCAAGCATCGATTGGGATGGCTCCATATGAGGTTTTGTACGGGAGAAGGTGTAGGTCTCCCGTGCACTGGGACGAGGTTGGAGAGAAAGTGTTGACTGGACCAGAGTTAGTACAGCAGACATAGGATACTGTGACGAGATTCGGGATCGGATGAGGACAGCCCAGAGTTGTCAGAAGAGTTATGCTGATCAGAGACGACGAGATCTGGAGTTAGCTGCTGGGGACCATGTCTTCGTGAGGTCTCGCCCATGAAGGGCGTGATGCGCTTTGGCCGGAGGGGCAAGCTCAGCCTGAGATTTATTGGGCCATTTGAGTTTTGGATAGGGTTGGTACTCTGTCGTATCGAGTAGCGTTACCACCAAGCTTGTCAGCGGTCCATAATCTTTGCCACATCTCGATGCTGAGGAAGTATGTTCCGAATCCATAACACGTTTTGGATTTTGAGCCGCTCCAGTTGGCGCCAGACTTATCTTTTGAGGAGCATCGGTACAGATTTTGGCTCGAGAGGAGAGCAGGCTGAGAGCACGAAGTATTCCGATGGTCAAGGTCCGGTGGCAGAATCACTCAACGTATGAGGCTACCTGGGAGACCGAGGCCGATATGCGGACGCGCTACCCAGAGATTTTCGGTATGTACTTAATTTTGGGGATGAAATTCCTATAAGTGGGGAGATTTTTAACGCCTAGAAATTCCTGAATACGTAGAAGATGGTGCATGACTAGGGGAAAATAATTTTAGGTGATTACATGCCATTTTTTATGTGATTTATTTATGATTTTTATGTTGCATGGTATGCATGTCATGTTTTCAGTCTGTTTGAGTTACGGACACGTGGACGAGACTGGGGACGATCGAGATGAAAATAATTTTAGATTTTTAAGTCCTTATATTTTTAAGAATGAACTTATTAATTTTTAAGCAGCGATTTCCGAAAATTGTGGCTTTTATGATTATTTTTTAGGGGAACCCGTTTTTCGGCTATACGGGCCATTTTAATGGATTTGTTTTAAAATTTGAGGAAACTTTTATTACGAAAATTAGAATTTTTTTAAGCCAAGTTTAAAGTTTTAATGAATATTTCAATTAGTGGAGGGTAAGCATGTAAAAATCCTTTTTAATTTCTTAATTAAGCCTTAGAGGTCATTTTTGGCACCCTCATTATTGCTAACACAAATTATTTTGCAAACCTAGTCTCTTCCTGTAACGCCTAGAATTTCCTGACTACGTAGAAATGAGTGCATGACTAGGGGGAAAATATTTTAGATGATTACATGCCTTATTATGTGATTTATTTATGATTTTATGATGCATGGTATGCATGTGTTATTTTTCAGCCTGCATGAGCTACGGACGCGTGGACGAGATTAGAGTCGACCGGACAGAAAATAATTTGAGATTTTAAGTTATGGGATATTAAGCATGAATTTATTTTATTTTAAGGAGCTTGGTGATCCATAGCCGGTTGCGCCCCGATCTCGCACCTACAACGTCCGTACCTCGCAGATCAACGTTTTCTTCAACCCAGGCATGTGATATCAATTCCCTTGCTCACCATTTGAATCATAATAACCTGTTTTATGAAAATTATGCATGAATTTCTATGTGTATGCCTCGGATCTTTACCTCTATGTTCATAGTTCATGCATGGGATTCACTGTTTTGACATGTCTCGCTTTTTCCTCTTAAGGCTTCGGTCATGGTAATTTCCAGGGGTGATGGCTCGGTTCTAGGGGTTCCTAGGAGACTCATGGTGGTCTAGATCAAGGTAGGAAAGTGTCTAGGTGGTCGAGCGAATCAGATCATACAGTAGAAGTCGAGAGTGGCGCATCACGCCGCTGGGCTGGTGCGTCCACTTGCAGCGTTTCGTTCTCCCTGGTTGGTCCACGGTTTGAGCCATGGTCGATCAGGTTAGGACCGGCTGGACCTGGGGGTGGTCCATGCCAGGCCTCGTGCACAACTCAGAGTTAAACAACGCAGAAACATAGCGGAAGCAATAAAAAGTGGCTTAGAATTTTTCGCTTGGCCTGACGGTTAAAACCGATAATTTAAAATAGTACAATACTTAAAATAATCCCAGTTTACATTACGAAATACGACAGTACAACAAATACAAGTACTAGCAGCAATACAACAGCTGATAAAGCTACAACTGAACAGAACAAAGCACAGGGAATTCCCCGACTGACAGCACTAATACATAATATGCTATACGCTAACTGGGACACTCTATCCACCGCCTGGGGCACCACCAGCTGGATCAAAGCCACGCCCAGCTGTGAATCCAGGAAAACCTGTACAACAAGCAGGCAACAACACAACAGCCCCAGAGGGACCTCGAGGTCAAACCCCAGTACGGAGAGCAGCAATACAGCAAACGGAAAGCAGTAGATAGATATGCAGATGCTATGCAGGAGATCGATGTACAACCAAAAGCTGGAAGCCGAGAGATCTCAAAACAGCAACTCGACAGCTGGATAACAACAACTCAACAGCTAGAGGGAAACAACTGAAGACAGTAGTCACAGTAGCCACGGAATGTATACTGAGTATATGGGAGCTACCCACTCGTCTCACGTATACTGCACCAGATGCAACAATAGCTCAACCTGTTGTTGCCCACTCATGAGGTGTGGGAGCTACCCAATCCGCCCATAGCGGCTAACCCCAGCAGGGAGATGAGGGACGGGAGTTATCCGCATGCCTCCAGCTTTAAGGTATACGGGAGTTACCCGCTCGTCCTTAAGCCCAGCATCCTGGTACACTCAGATCGAATACAAGGCATGGCTAACAAAACAAAGATCGACAGAAGGATATGCGTGTATGCAAATGCAACAGCTGATATTATAACACATGCACAATAATAACAGCAAAGAGCATACACAGCAAGGCATATAATCCACGCTCAACCCATAGCTGTAACAAAGCTCAACATCCGTACCTTAACTTCTGAGTTATACTTAGCACATGCAGTTTGCCACAATTAAAGTCCTAGCAACACAGATCCATCACCTGCTAAGCCAATACAAGCAATTTGCTCAAGGACTACAACTCAAAAACACAGCATCTGGGAGCTACAACTCCACCAGCACTAGATCTACCTTTCTATCACCATGAAAGCTCTAACAAAGCTTAAAGGTAGAATCTTTACTTACCCCAACAAGCTAGGATAGGATGCGAAATCCGACGCTTATGCTAACAGACTACACAAGGGAGATGTCTCTGCGATCCTCTTCCAGCTTCTATGCTGCCTAATAAAAGGGTATGAGACGAAACGCCTTAGCAAGAGGAGTCCAACGCTACCACTCTCGCTCTCGTCGGAGCTATCTACCGACGGCAATTGAAATGAAGAAGGTTATTGTGAACAGTAACTAGGGTATCGCGACAAGATAAGGTTCACGGGAAATATTTCTAAGTGTCGGGGAAACAATAATTGAACGCAAGGACCAGGTCCTTTATTTATAGTCACAACTGACTAACTAGTAAACAAATCCACCGACAACTTCAGCTAACGCCGCTGATATCCCAACCAACAGCTGAATCTATCCTCAGCTGAGTCCTATCGCTAAACAGCGATAAACTAAATCAAACGACGTCGCAGGAGTTACTGTCACAGCTGAACACGTCACCCGCTACTCAATGCTGAACAACCATCCAACAGCTGATCACTCACTCAACAGCTGATCCCTCAATCAGCAGTTGAATACGCGCACAACCCAACAACTGAGTCCTAGCGCTAAACCAAAAACTCTGCCGTTCCAAATAATCCAAACGACGACGTACCAACACCCGAACAGATGTCCGCAACACCTGATATCTTCACGCAGCTGGATTCAACACTTAAACAATTTCGACGGCTGCTCCAAGCACATCGACTCACAACTGCTTTAATACAGATTCTTCCAAACCCAAAACCTGTTACCAAATATACGGGTCTCACATCTCTCCCCACACTAAGACACAATTTCGTCCTCGAAATCAACAAGTCCAGGAACAACTCGATTGAACCCAGGAGTTCAAGATGACTGGAAACAAGCTAACTACTTGAATCTATTACAAGGCTTACTCAAACAGATGCGGCCATTCACGCTGCATCTTCTCTTCCAGTTCCCAGGTAGCTTCTTCTCTATCATGCTTGCTCCACTGAACCATCACCAACGGAATGGTTTTATTCCTCAACTGTTTCTCCTTCCTATCCAAGATCTGCAAGGGATATTCCACGTAACTCAAAGTCTGATCAATCTCAACCTCGTCTGTTCCCAATACATGAGACGGATCTGGCTCGTACTTCCTCAACATGGAAACATGAAAGACATTATGTAGCGAAGACAATTCTACTGGTAACAACAGCCGATAAGCTAAAGGGCCAATCCTCTCTAAGATCTCATAAGGACCAACATAACGAGGAGCTAACTTACCCTTCAGACCAAATCGCATAACACTACGAAAATAGGAAACCTTAAGAAAAACGCGATCACCAACCTGAAACTCTAAAGGCCTACGCGTCTTATTCGCATAGCTGGCTTGGCGATCTTGTGTAGCTTTCATACGTTGACGGATTAGATCCACATGATCTCTCATCTGCTGCACAATTTCTGGACAAGGCAGCTGCTTCTCCCCCACTTCTTCCCAACACACAGGCGATCTACACTTCCTGCCATACAACGCTTCAAACTGTGTCATACCAATTGATACTTGATAACTGTTATTATAATAGAATTCCACCAAAGACAACGAATCCTGCCAGCTACCACCGAAGTCCATCACAACAGCTCTTAACATATCCTCCAAAATCTGGATAGTTCGCTCAGATTGTCCATCTGTCTGGGGGTGATACGCTGTACTCATAAACAATCTAGTCCCTAGAGCTGCCTGCAAACTCTTCCAAAACCTGGAAGTAAACCTCGGATCTCTGTCTGAGACTATCGAAACAGGCACATCATGCAGACGCACTATACAATCTATGTACAGCTTCGCCATCTTCTTCAAAGAGAACTACATACCATAGGGAATGAAGTGCGCAGACTTCGACAATCTGTCTACAACCACCCAAACAGCATCGCACCCTCTGCTGGAACGAGGCAGATGCATCACAAAATCCATCGCTATGTGCTCCTAATTCCATTGGGGCACTTCCAGACTCTTCAATAGACCACCATGTCTCATCCTTTCAGCCTTAACTTGCTGACAATTCAAACACCTGGCCACAAAATCAGCAACGTCACTCTTCAATCCAGCCCACTAAAAGTGAGACTTCAGCGCTTGGTACATCTTCCTCAGGCCAGGATGAACACTGTATCTACTGCAGTGCGCTTCTCTAAAAATCTGTTCCTTCAAATCTATGAGGTTTGGCACAATCACCCGGCCACGGAACCTCAAACAACCATCAGACAAAACAGAATAGTCCTCAAGCTGTCCAGCTCTTACCTTCAGCTTTAGCTCATGGATGGAAGGATCTGTCCTTTGAGCAGCTCTAATGCTCGCAACAATTTGTGGCTCAACTTGAAAAGAAGAAACCACAACAAAATCCTCAGCTGGGTAAAACTGTCAACCAGTAGTGCTAAGATTCTCACGATCCTTAGAAGAATACAACGATGCAAGCATTGCTCCTTGAGCCTTTCTGCTCAATGCATCCGCAACTACATTCACTTTCCCAGGCTGGTATTGGATCTCACACTCAAAATCCTTAAGCAGCTCCATCCATCTACGCTGTCTCATATTCAAATCTGACTGCGAAAACAAATACTGAAGGCTCTTGTGGTCTGAATACACCACAAATTGCTCACCATATAAATAATGACGCAAAATCTTCAAAGCAAAGACTACAGCTGCTAGCTCCAAATCATGAACTGGGTATCGAGTCTCATGCGGTTTCAGCTGCAGCGAAGCATAAGCAATGACTCAACCATGCTGCATCAACACACAGCCCAATCCATTGAGCGAGGCATCTGAACATACCACGTAACCACCTTAACCAGACGGCAGGGCTAACACAGGCGCAGATGTTAACTTCTCTTTGAGCAACTGAAAACTGTTCTCACATTGCTCAGTCCAAACAAAACGCTTGTCCTTCTCGGTCAACTGTGTCATTGGCTTAGCTATGCTAGAAAATCCTTCGATAAAGCGTCGATAATAGCCATCCAAACCCAAGATACTACGAACCTCCGTCACACTCTTGGGGCGTTCCCAACTGACAACAGCTTATACCTTACTGGGATCAACCGAAATCCCATCTGCTGAAATAACGTGACCCAAAAACACAACACGATCCAGCCAAAACTCGCACTTAGAAAACTTGGCGTACAGCTGCGAGTCTCTGAGCGTCTGAAGAACAACTCTAAAATGCTCCTTGTGCTCCAAAGGAGTCTTCGAATACACCAAGGTGTCATCGATGAACACTATCACAAACTGGTCGATGAACTCTCGAAAAACCCTGTTAGGATAAAATTTATAGTTTTGGTGATTACAAAAATAAGAAAATATTTGGACTTAACGGTGATAATCGAATAATCTTTCATAAGATATCAAGTTGCTGATAACAGTGATCGGTTCGAATTACAGTTATGATACCGGGTTGTTCAAAATTGGGTTTTGGAACAGTGGAGTTATCGATTTTGTTATTCGGGTTATCGAATCAGCTATTTGGGTTATCGGGTCAGAAATCTACTGTTGATGGTGTTCTAAGGATGATGATATCTACCAACATCTTTGAGTATTGTATCGGTGATGATATCTGCCAACAACATTTGGTATTGAAATAGTGAATGGTTGCTACCAACAGAAAGGGCCATAGTTATTGTCAAGTATATTCGACAGATTCTGTAACAGTGTAGATATTGGTGCTGTCATCAGATATCGTAACAGTATCACTCATTGTTGCTGTCAACAGATAGCGCTACAGTTCTTGTTCAACAGACATCGTAATAGGAACATTACAATTCGTTAACAAGCAAAGGATGCTGTCAACAGATTTGAGCATAGTAGAACTATCAGATATCATGACGTCATTGATACCGTCAGATATCGCTACAGTGTTTTCTATGGTTATCAGTACAGTGGTTGTATAATAGATATGATGACATCAGCCTTTCTGAAATTGCAAATTGTCAGATATGTTTACCGCGACAGATAGTTACTGTTCAATCGTCTTCAAGAAAAATATTTCTGCCAACGGAAAAGAATTCAGGCACAAATGGTTAATTGATTCATACGGGACCATATATTCAAATTGGAGAGAATGAAGGGTCTCGATCAAATCGTACAAATTGCCTGGAATTAAAGAGACAAGATTGGTACTATTTTTGGGTAAATAGTACACATTGGCAGAGGTCGTTACAACGGGATTACACATATATGGAAATTATATTGTTGCCTCTGTCGATATGCATTTACCATGTAGTGGAGCAGGATTGACACGTACGATGCTCAGAATTTCAAAAAGGATTTTGTTGCCTTATCTAATTTAATCAACCATTGAGCGAAGAGTATAAATAGCAGAAGTTTTGAATTGAAGAAAAACTCTTGCCACTGCTATTGCTGTTGTTAGAGTAGATGCCCAACTAGCCAACTTGTGGCGTGTAGGTTTATAGACTCTTGTATATGACAATCTTTATATATGATATTTGCATTTATTTATGGCGTTCTTTACTTTCATTGTGTTGTATGATGATTAACAATTGCGTTGAGTAAAGACCTAGAATGCACTATAGTGTATGTTAGATGTGATAGTGGGTATGACGGCTATCATGAAACACATCTAATAGTCACTGTGTATTCTGAACACGTTCCTAGTCGATTGGGCCGTCAAAATGAAGATAAGGCTGCCCGAGCTCGAGACTAGCATCTGCGATGCGAAGTACCATGTTTCATTGGTAGGGAACATTGTGATGTTCTGAGCATGCAGATGGATAGTGACCTGGTGATCTATCGAACTATCCTCGTTCGGACTTTCAAAGTGGTTACCATTTGTCGAGTGGATAAGTCCGAGGTCTTGGTTGTACTGATTAGTCCTCATGACTCGAAACGTCATTGAGACTCTACATGATAGGCGTCTCACTTTGACCCGTTTGCCGACTCACTTGGGGTCATTAGGCGGCGGGATTGGGTGAGACCCCGATGCATGTAGGAGTCGATGCATCGTTGTCGAGGATTCACCGCTCGCAGACATGCGTGGATATCCTACGTTATCTGAGGAAACGATAGTGTATAAATCTCTGGCCAGAGTACTAGAAGTGTTTTAGGTAAATGGGTTTACCTAGTTACACTCGCGATGTCACTATTCGATCTCCAAGATGTATGCATAGCTATCGGATCTTTAGCGACTCTCGATTTACCAATGGTCGTTGATCTGATCGGGATATATGGATTGAAAGGACCGTATTGTACGCTAACCACGACCAACTGGTTCTTGCAGGAACTATTCAGTGATACCTAGGGCATCATGGGGTGATGTTGCTAGACGCTCTTACCATGATCCGATGGGCAAGTCCGGAATTGTGATTCCGGAGCCACAATGGTTGTGGGCCCACGGCTAGCTGTATCCCTGAACCATTGAGGGTCACACAAGTACTGGATTCGAGATTCCCGCACGGATACTGAGCTCAATGTGTTGAGCAATGAAGAGGATTTTTGGAAGTTCGACTTCCTAAAAGTCAACAGGGGTCAAATCGTGATTCCCCGCTGTTGAGGGGCAAAACGGTCATTTTGCCATTTAGGGTTTGATGATCTGAAAAATTGTTTTTCACATCATAATATTCAGTTTTGGAAACTGAGTCGATCGGTCCGATCTGATCGACGATCGGAGTTGTAATGAAATCGTAGTGATGGATATCGTCATTTGGACCCGGGCCCGTTGGGCCGATCCAAGTCCACCACTAATCTACTTAAAGTAGACAAGGGCTTCATTAGTAAAATACACTTGTATCACAACTCACAAGACCTAACCCTAGCACACCTTGTCCGCCTCCCTCCTCTCCAAGCCGCCGCCGCCGCCGTGCCCGCCACGCGCCGCCTCCGCCGCCCCTCGCCGGAGTTGCTCCGGCCAACTTTTCGAGGAGAATCCGTCCGCGCTGATCTCGTCAAGCCTTCTAGTGCAGGCTGACGAAGGAGTCTCCCTTCCGGTCATGGACCTGATTGACGAATCTACAGCCGCCTACCGTGAAGAGCCGGTCTTCTTGTAATTCCGGTTGGAGCCAGGCGCAAGTCGCCAGCAAGGTAACTGACTAAACGCCCTATGAATGGTTCATAGTTTGCAGTAGTTTTTAATTGTATTGAACGTTTCTCGGCCTAATTATATTCTTCCGCTGCCTCGCCGGGAGACGGGATCCGGATCCGCCACGGTTCACCAACAGTGGTATCAGAGCTTTGGCTCGGATCCTTCAATACAATTGTTGCCTGAATTGCATCTAACTCTCGAATTTCAGATTGAACAAAAAAATTTGTTTCTGCCTGCTGGCCGCCGCCGCATGCGGCGGCGCCCCTTCCCCGCGCGCACATGTGCGCGCGGCAACATGCGCGCCTTATCGCGCATCGCGACCAGAACGTCGGCCGCTGCACCGTGCGCTTGCCACCCGATGGTCGACGTTGGCCAGCAGCCCGTGCGCAAGATGTTGCCCGTTGGTCGCGGCGGTGCGCCATGCGATGGCACACGATGGCGCTGGAAGACGCCGTGCTTGGCGCGGCAGCGTGCGGCCATGCGCCGCACGCTATATTGGCGGCGGCCGCCGTCCGGCGAATCTCCGGCGTCGTTGCGACTGCTGAATTTTGCTTCTAGGTTTAGTTCGGGCCTGTCCCGGGCAGCCCGTGAAGTTTTCGGGCCGATATTCGATAGCGGGCCCATTTTGGTGGATTTTGAAATTTTGAGATTTTTGGGCCCAAAATTGTTTTTGGCCCAATACGATGCAATTAAAATAGCAAAATGCGATTTTAATTGTAAAATATGATTTTATAATGAAATATGATTTTGTTGATTAAAATTTGATTTTATCGTCAAAATACGATTTTATTATAAAATGCGACTTTATGATTAAAATATGATTTTTGCGATAAATAATTTGATTATTTAATTTATGCATATTAATTAGATTGATTGCATGATTGGGATGATCGAGAGCCATGCCCAATGTGTTAGGTGTATGCGATAGGTTTTTATGTTTTCGGTTGTTTTAATATTGTTGATTATCATTTTATAACAGTGGGTCTGTTTGTGGCCCGTTCCCACCCCTTAAAATGTATCCCTTATTTGTCATGGAATTTAATTGTAAATTACTAGACTTAGTGGGAGGACTTTTGAAGATAGTGGGCCCATGACGATCAAAGATATTGAAGATTGAAGATCTGTAAAACCGGAAGCAAATGTAATAGGATTGCATTGCATATTGCATTTCACCGAGGATTGGACCCAAGTCCGTGATTGGCGACCACGGACCGCATAGCTCTCGCGATCGATCATCCCAATGTTTATATATGTGATATATAGTTAGTTGAATCCGCATGTTTTAAATTTGATTTAAAATATTTGCATGAGACCAAATTTTCAAAAATAAAATCCCTCGTTTTAAATGTTATTTAAAACTTATATCAAGATAAATGTTTATTCGATAAACTAAAGGGAATTTAAATTTGTTTAAATTATCCCTACCTTCCATCAACAATGGGTGTACCCGTATACATGGCCCGGCTCATATTATTGAGGGGGTCATGTATGTCGAAAAGCTGTCCACGCCATTGACACTCGTTGTGAGTTCGGTTGGAACTCCCTTTAACGTTGGCTCATATTATTGGGGACGTTAAGGGGACCGTCCTTCACGACTCAACATTTATGGGTCATCTTGACACGTGATAGTAAACGGCGTCATATTATTGGGCCCTTACTGGACGTGAGGTGAATACATGGAGGTTGCACCGGTTGCAATCGGAAACTACCTTTTGGGGGTCATGGATGGATGATATTATTCGGGTCCATGATCGCTTGATTGGGCTCCGTGTACCCACTAAAGAAACTTGCTTTCTCGATTTCATTAGAGGGTGGTGAAATCGTTAAAATAGTGGGAGGGTAATTCATAAAACTTAACGACCTTGTTTTATGTCTTAGCATATATCTTATATAGTTAGTGATGTATGTCTGCTTTTCCTGTTCAGTATTACTGCATTGTAAAATGGTTTCGATGAAAAACCCGCTCGCTGCTATACTTGATAGCAACAAGTTCACCGGTCTGAACTACCAAGACTGGCTTCGCAACCTCAACATTGTGTTGGCTTCGGAAAAGCTCCTCTATATGATAGACAAGAGCCCACCGAAGGAAGCCCCTGCCGATATCAGCCCTGAGGAGCTGGTTATGCTTAAACAATGGTGGGACGACGAGGTTAAAGCTCGATGCTATGTGATGGCGTCGATGTCTAATGAAATGCAACGGTGCTTTGAGAAGACAAAGTATGCTGCTGACATACTTTTTCATCTCAAAGAACTGTACGGGGAGAACTCTCAACATGAGAGGTTCGTCAAGGAGCTTATGACGAGCCGCATGCGCGATGGGACTTCGGTCCGCAAGCATGGGGTTCGTAAGATTGGGCTTGTTGAAAAGCTGTCGGGCCTTGATATCACACTTCCACACGAGCTGTCTGTGGACGTGCTTCTCCTCTCACTGCCTGCTGCATTCGACCCCTTTGTGGTCAACTTCAACATGAACAAGCTGGCAGCCACCCTTGAAGAGGTGGTTAACATGCTTGTAGTGTTTGAAGGAACCAAAAAGAAGGACAAGCCCGTCCTCCTTATGGGCTCTTCTTCCTCTACGAAGAAAGGGCCCAGACGCAAGGGAAAGAAGCGTTCTGCCCCTGCGAAGGAGGAAAAGCCCTCTGTGGACGTGCTTCTCCTCTCACTGCCTGCTGCATTCGACCCCTTTGTGGTCAACTTCAACATGAACAAGCTGGCAGCCACCCTTGAAGAGGTGGTTAACATGCTTGTAGTGTTTGAAGGAACCATAAAGAAGGACAAGCCCGTCCTCCTTATGGGCTCTTCTTCCTCTGCGAAGAAGGGGCCCAGA
>KQ988533.1:66751-86790 GCA_001598015.1 Dorcoceras hygrometricum
ACCTGAACCAGCTAGAACTTCACGATCTATTTGCCAACCTCAAAGCTTATGAGTTCGAGTTGGAAACAAGAGCAGAAGCTGGTCCATCTACCTCTCAGCAGATGAAAGCATTGGCAGCGACAACTACTGAACTGTGCTCTCCAAGCACAAGCAAATCAGTAGATCAACTCAGTGACGACGTCATGTCCCTCTTCGTTAAGAAGTTTGGGAAATACTTGAGAAGATCTTTCAACCCTTCCTCTCCTTACAGTAATTTCAATAAATCTGATAAAACTGCTTCTGATATGAAATGTTATAATTGTGATCGTCCAGGGCACTTTGCAGCTGATTGCAATAGGCCAAGGAAGGAGGACAGATCCAGAGATGACAAGAGAATGGATGATAGATATCGAAGAGATGAGAAGAAGGAGGATAGATACAAGCGAGAGGACAAAACTGATGAAAGATCTGTTGAGAGATCCAAGGAGAGATCCAAGGATAGGAGGATGAGAACAAGACCTGACAGAAGGCCAAACAGAAAGAATGACAGGAAGGTGCTGATGGCAGAAGAGAGCACCAAAAGCTGGGCAGATACTGATTCAGACTCTTCCTCCACCAGCAGCTCCTCATCAAGTGACAGTGAACAGGAGGAAGTTCATTGCCTCATGGCTGATCAAACTTCGGACGATGAGGTATTCGATTTCTCAAACATTGAATTTACACGTGAGGATCTAGTTCAGGCACTGAACGATATGGTCCATGAGTACAAGAGCTTATCTCACACATTTGAGGAAATCAAGGCCGAAAACGCAAGTCTGAAAAATAGTTCAGCAGAATTGAGTTCGGACGAGCTTGAGGATACTGACAGTTTGAAGACTGAGTTGAGTAAGCTGAAGATAGAAAATGACTTGTTCAGAAATGAGGCCAGTGAGCTCAAGGCTGAAGTGTAAAAATTAACTAAAGAAATGAGCTCCTGGAATCAATCAACTCGTGCTCTCCACAAGCTGCAATAAATTCAAAAATCAGAAAATGATAGAACTGGTTTGGGTTTCAGTAGTGGTGAGAGCAGTGAAGGAGAGACAAGTACTCAATCACAATCAGCATATGACAAGTTCAACAAAATGAGCTTTGTCAAAGCCAATGTGATATATGACTGTTTTGAGTCTATAACATTTGATGACCAGAACTCTCCCAAGTTGAACGATAATGGAAAAGCTGGTATCGGCTTTTCAAAAGCAGAGAACTCCAAGCCAAGCTGGCTAAAGAACAAACTGGACAAAGACAAAGTGAAAGCTGGTCGAAAGCCATCTGTTCCTAACCATCCATGGCGTAGTTCAACGAAGGTAAAATCGGGTTGGAAAAAGGTTCAGCGGAAAAGAGATCTATATGGGCAACATATGGAATCAAAACTCAATAGTTCTCACTGTAATTATGCACAGACCCTTAAGGATACTTATACTGGAAAAACTATCAAGGTCATTCAAGTATGGGTCCCGAAAGGGGTAATCCAATCAGGACCCAAGTAAAATTGGGTACCAAAATCTGTCTGTATGATTGCAGGGTAACAGGTACAAAGCTGTCGATGACTCAATTATCTGGGACCTGGACAGTGGTTGTGCACGACATATGACAGGGAACCCAAAGCTGTTGACAGATGTTGTTCCACACAAAGGAGCAAAAATAGTCTTTGGTGACAATGCACACGGTAACACTATGGGTAAGGGTAAGCTTACCCATGTTAACATCTCTATCTCAGATATATTGGTTGTTGATAATCTTAGCTATAATTTGATTAGTATCAGTCAGCTATGTGACAAAGGTTACATAGTTAACTTTCAACAACACACGTGCACAGTTCAGAACTCAAATGGTCTGACCGTATTGGTGGGTAAACGTTCGGGGAATACCTACGTTATCGATTGGTCAGAGAAGTTGAGGATTGAACAGTTATGTCTTACAGCTGACTCTTCCAAGAGATGGTTGTGGCATCAACGAATGAACCATCTAAACTTTAAAACACTTGCTAAGCTGAGTGAGCATGATATGGTTTCTGGTATGCCCAAATTAAAATTTTCTAAGGATAAGATCTGTACAGCTTATCAGCTTGGTAAGCACATTAAATCGAATTTCAAAAATAAAGGCGGAAAACGTTCTTCCCGTTGCCTTGAGCTCTTACATATGGATCTTTTTGGTCCTATTTCAGTAACAAGCTTAGGGGGAACGTCCTACACCCTTGCTGTTGTTGATGATTTTTCAAAATATACTTGGGTGTTGTTTTTAAAAACAAAATTTGAAACCGTCGACGAGCTGATACGTCTTTTGAAACGTTTACAAAATGACAGATCTTGTTCAGTCAACCGGATAAGAAGTGATCGTGGTATTGAATTTCTAAATATTAAATTGACTTCTTATCTGGAAGACATAGGAATTAAGCATGAGCTTTTAGCAGCTAGAACTCCTCAGCAAAACGGGTTAGTTGAAAGGAGAAACCGCACTTTAAAAGAAGCTGCTAGATCTATGATTGCTTATTCCGGAATTTCTCAAAAATTTTGGGCAGAATCAGTTAACAAAGCTTGTCACACTCAAAACAGATCTATGATTAATAGGATGCACGATAAAACCCCATATGAGATCTGGCATGGCAAGAAACCTGACATATCTTATTTCAGGGTGTTTGGGCGTAGATGTTTCGTTCACAACAATCTCAAAAAGCATCTAACAGCGTTTGAACCTAAATCTGATGCAGGAATATTTTTAGGTTACTCTGCTGTCAGCAAGGCTTATCGTGTGTTCAACATCAAGAGTTTAACTGTTGAAGAATCTACTCATGTTGTGTTCGATGAGACAAGCTTCAAATCTAATTCAGCAGCAAGCTTACACGACTTGTGCACACGTCTGGAATCAACGAGTCTTGAAGAATCTGATGATGACGTGTCACCACCAAGATATTCAGTTGAAGCACAAACAACAGAGGACACACAACACACTATTGTTCAACAAGATCTGACGACAGCTGGGGCAGAAGAAATAAACGCTCAAACAAATGCTGCCCCAATAGATATTGCTACGTCAGACATTGCACAAAAAGATTCCATTACTCATACACCAACAGCTGACGCAACAGTGTCAAATATACCAACAGCTGTTGATGACAAAGCTGACAACAGCACTCACACAGAACAGCAAGTATCACAGTTGGTCTGATGCACAAGCTACAAATGAAAATCATCAATTGGTGTCAGAAGATCCAAACATTTCTATCCAGTCAGCAACACAGGGGGAACAAGGAGCAAATGCCATTGGACTTGATCTTTGGTGGAATAGAAATCATCCACCCGAGCAAGTCATAGGTAATTTCGAATCTCCTGTTCGCACACGAGGCCAGCTATCTCATGATCATTTTGATGCTGCATTTCTCTCGCATATAGAACCTAAGATAATTGATGAAGCCTTAGCTGACCCAAGTTGGATAGATGCTATACAGGAAGAACTTGATCATTTTATGCGTAATAATGTTTGGACACTTGTACCTAGACCAACTAACCATTCAGTTATAGGAACTCGATGGGTCTTTAGGAACAAACTGAATGAAGATGGCGTAGTAACAAGAAATAAGGCTAGGATGGTAGCACAAGGATTTAGACAAATGGAAGGAATAGACTTCGATGAGACTTTCGCACCAGTAGCTACGTTAGAAGCCATCCGCATGTTATTAGCATATGCTGCATATAAAGACTTCAAGGTCTTCCAGATGGATGTTAAGAGTGCCTTTCTTAATGGCGTCTTAACAGAGGAAGTGTATGTTGCACAACCTCCTGGCTTCGTTAATCATGCACATCCAGATTGTGTTTATAAGCTGGATAAAGCTCTATATGGGTTGAAGCAAGCACCCAGAGCTTGGTATGATACACTGTCTAAATTCCTCATAGAGCATGAATTCACAATAGGCACAGTAGATAAGACATGTTTAAATTTGTCAAAAATGACCATGTCTTATTAGTTCAAATTTATGTCGATAACATTATCTTTGGGTCAACTAACCCCAAGCTGTGCAAGAAATTCTCTAAGCTCATGGAGGATAATTCGATATGAGCATGATGGGGGAGCTAACATTCTTTATGGGCTTACAAGTTTGCCAGCTGGAGAATGGCATTTTCATTAACCAGGCGAAATACACGAAAGAATTGCTGAAAAAGTTTGGCATGGACAACTGCTCAGCAGTAGCAACCCCTATGAGCTCTTCAATCAAGATGGACAAAGATGAAGCTGGAACTGCCATAGAGGTATCTTTGTATCGAGGCATTATAGGCTCTTTGCTTTACCTAACTGCTAGCAGACCAGACATCATGTTTTCTGTCTGTATGTGTGCTAGATTCCAAGAAGAGCCAAAGCAATCACATTATATTGCTGTTAAGAGAATCCTCAAATATTTAAAGGGTACTTCCAACGTGGGTGTTTGGTATACCAAAGACTCAGGCTTTCAACTAATCGGTTACAGTGATGCAGATTACGCAGGATGCAGGATTGATCGCAAGAGCACAAGTGGGACTTGTCAATTCTTGGGAGATCAGTTGATTTCCTGGTTTAGTGTAACGCCCCAGATTTAACGACTGTCCCCACTGTTCCAACACTGGTCTTTCCAGCGTGTTTTGTCCTCACTCGCACGAACCCTGAGAAACTTCCCAGAGGGTCATCCATCCCAAAATTGTCCCAAGTCAAGCACGCTTAACTTTGAAGTTCTTAAGTGATGAGCTCCCTAAAAGAAGATGCACCTTGTTGGTATGAGTAGTACAAATTAAATCTGATAAGCCTTCCTCAACTAACCTCAATTACATCTATAACTTCCCCGTCTCGTAATCCCTCTCATTTCGGTGTGGGATCGGTTCATTCATGTGCCCCTTCGCCTCTAGAAGCCTGACAGGAGCCGCTCATTGTCCGTGCAACCTGGCACCGACGATCACTCCCCGCCCTCTTTTTGAGCCCCGGACCTCACATTCCCACCATCTTCCGCTTGGTTCGTCCCCGAACCACACCGTACTAAGAGAGGTCGGCTCTGATACCAACTGTAACGCCCCAGATTTAACGACTGTCCCCACTGTACCAACACTGATCTTTTCAGCGTGTTTTGTCCTCGCTCGTACGCACCCTGAGAAACTTCCCAGGGGGTCACCCATCCCAAAATTGTCACAAGTCAAGCACGCTTAACTTTAAAGTTCTTAAGTGATAAGCTCCCGAAAAGAATTAGTTGAAGAAGGCTTATCAGATTTAATTGGTACTACTCATACCAACAAGGTGCATCTTCTTTTCGGGAGCTCATCACTTAGGAACTCCAAAGTTAAGCGTGCTTGACTTGGGACAATTTTGGGATGGGTGACCCTCTGGGAAGTTTCTCAGATCCCACATCGGAATGAGAGGGATTACGAGACTGGGATGTTATAGATGTAGTTGAGAGGTTAGTTGAGGAAGGCTTATCAGATTTAATTGGTACTACTCATACCAACAAGGTGCATCTTCTTTTCGGGAGCTCATCACTTAGGAACTCCAAAGTTAAGCGTGCTTGACTTGGGACAATTTTGGGATGGGTGACCCTCTGGGAAGTTTCTCAGAGTGCGTGCGAGTGAGGACAAAACACGCTGAAAAGATCAGTGTTGGTACAGTGGGGGCAGTCGTTAAATCTGGGGCGTTCCATTTAGTAAGAAGCAAACATCCGTTGCCATGTCAACTGCTGAAGCTGAGTACCTAGCTGCTGGCAGCTGTTGTGCTCAAATTCTATGGATACAACATCAGTTTAAAGACTATGGAATTGATGCTTCTGAAGCGCCCATTCTCTGTGACAACACAAGTGCGATAGCGATCACCCAGAATCCTGTGCTGCACTCAAGAACCAAGCACATCGACATTAGGCATCATTTTATAAGGGACCACGTATTGAAGAAGGATGTCCGGTTGGAGTACGTGTCGACTGAGCAGCAAGTTGCTGACATCTTCACCAAGCCTCTGCCAGACGCTAAGTTTTCCTACTTTAGGAACATTTTAGGTCTCTTAGAATTGCCATAAAATTGTCTGTGCACTAACAATTTTTGCAGGTTGAACAGCTTTTCTTACGTCAGCAGTGGGTCACTTGTTCAGGGGGAACAGCTCTGCTTACGTAAGCGCTACCGTTGGAAGACTATTTATCGAGGAAACAGTACTGCTTACGTCAGCCCCTTGTCTCGTGTTCAAAGGGAACAGCGTTGCTTACGTAAGCGTTACTGATAGAGGATTATCTGTCGTAGGGGGAACATGGTTTCTGTGTTGTTAAGCGTGACGTCAATTGAACAGGAGAAATCTGTCAACAAATATCTCCTGTACACAATTGATGCTTATCTGTTAACAGATTCCGTTCCATTTCCGCGATACATTAAAAAAACAGATTTGCTTAGGTGTGATGTTTTTAAGATTTTGACGCGTCGTTTTTTTTAACATTTTCCGTACGGGTAAAATATTTTCAAAATCTTTTCTAAAAATAGTACGCACCGTCGGATGATTGACACGTGTTGTCCTTCATGCGCATCGTCACACCAACATTCTTTCTCTCTCTTAACGTTTTGTATTCACCATCTTTATTTACAACATTTCCAATACGCGCTAACACTTACTGTGCAATCGTACTCTTTGCATTTTCTTGCGTTCGTGTTCTTGTATTCTCTTTTGAAGAAAATTTGTTTGCAGGAACTCTTCATCATCTCAATCTACTGTAATGGCATCCGTATTCATCACCAACTCCTATCAGGTCAACTTTGAATCAGTATTGATGATCCCAGACAACGAAGGCATGCTAAATATGTTCAAAGCATTGGAGAGGCCAGTGGTCTAAGAGGGTTTCTGGGTTGTGAATCATTGGTAGATGAGAAGGAGTTAGAACAGTTCTTTGACACAGCGTTGGTCCAGGATGGAGATATCACAGGGGCTTTTTCAGGCAAATACTTCTCAGTATCTCAGTCTCAGTTTGCAGAAATCTTTGCGTTGCCAACGGAAGGGCTAGTAACTTTTTCCGATGTGCCGAAGCATTTGGTCTATAAGGCAAGGAGCATATTTTCAAAATCTGGTGAGCAAGTTGAAATTCATGGCAAGAAGAGATTCCTGAAGTATGAATATCGTTTGCTGAATGATATTCTGGCCAAAGCTATTACTGTTAAGGCCAGTTCCTTCGATGCTGTTACCACTGAACGTTTTCAAATGATGACCGCAATTCAGTTTGGGCTAAAAATTAACTGGAGTAAGATTGTGTTCAATGTGTTGAAAGAAATGGTGGATCGGACGCAGAAGAAAGCCAAAGGCTATGTTGTGCAAATTGGTGTCTTACTAAAGAGCATCCCTGCCATCACAATAGGAGAAGGCATTTCTTTTCAAGCTTCAAAGATTCTGTCTATGAAGACAGTTAACACTTACATTGCGACGAATCAAACTATTGATGCTCATGGACAGACTGAGGAGCAGGTGATGGCTAGTGAGGCGATTGAGAAGCGTAAATCAAAATCAAAGAAGAAGTCTGTATCTACGGATGATACACCTGTTGAGGTGATTGCTGAAATTGCTGGTAGGAAGCGACCAGCCACTGAGGGTGATGCGCCAATTATTCCAAAGAAGAGGCGCACTGTGAAGAGCAAAGCATCTCCCGCCAAAGCCAGTCTGACTATCGTAAGTGTGGGACAGGACGTAGTGCCACTCCAGATTTTTGAACCAACACCTGCTGCGGCAGCTGTAGTATCTCCTGCGCCCAAACGTAGATACCCGAAGAGGAAATTGATTTTGTCAACGGGCTCTGATGATGAGACGTTGGATGAGCAGGAATCGGTTAAGGAGTCTGCTGAGGTTACTGATAGAGAAACTACTGTGGCTCCTACTGATGAGGTTGATGTGATTATTGAGCAGGTTATTGCGGAAGCTTCGAAGTTGGGAACAGATGAAACACAGAAGGAAGAACAGAGTATTGATGAGACCGATATTGGTGAAGATTTTGATAAGTGGTTAGATGAGTCTTTTATGGATTTTGTTACCAGGAACAGTGAGCAAGTGATTGATGAAACAAGGACTGTGACAGAAGCTGAGGGCAGCAAGAATCTTGTGTTTGAAAAGGACATCACCAAAGATGTCGGCAGCAAGCAAAGTGCTGAGGAGCTCATGTCTATTGATGATTTATTGTTGCAAATTTCTGACGACATGATGCTGCCGTCGATCACTGTCGCAAAAATCACCAAAATTCGACGTGGTGATGTCAGGCCTCGTGCTCAAATCAGAGATAAAACATACAAACACATGCAGAAGCTACTAAAAAGCGGGTAAAATTTTCACTTTTGGCCTGACGATAACGATATAATTTAAAATAGTGCGATACTCAAAATAGATATCACAGTTTATAAAAACCACTAAACAACACAAACAATATAGCATACAAAACAAGTATCAGACTCCATACTTAGAATATTTTCCCCGACATTCGTTCTCTGTTTCTCGAACCCTAGAGCACTGTTCACCGTAGCTTTTCTCCGGCAATTCCCGTCGTTCTCGGTGGTTGTTTTGCTTGTTCAAGGTAGAGTTGGACTGCTCTCGAGAAGCTCTTCCATCTTATACCATTATTGGAGGCTGTTGTTAGCTAGAGCGAGGTCACGAAGTTACTGTCTTGGCCGTGTGTTCGCTGTGAGCAGGTAGCTTTGAATTGTTGTAAGATCTTAGCTTTAGTAAGTTGATTTAAGCTCCCTGTTAAGTGGTATGATGGGATTGATCACTGGTTGAGTTGTAACTCCCGGCAGTACCTTCTGTGTATTTGAGTCCCGATGATTTATACCCCTGTGTGCTTTGACAGGTTGTTGTTCAGCTTTCTCGGGACCTTTGTTGTGGTAATTATTACACAGAAGTATAAGGTACGGATTGGAGCTTGTAATACAGCGATGTTATGGCTTGGATAATTTGTGAGATGGCTATTGCTGGCTGCTGTTTTGTGAGATGACTGTTGGTTATGTGGTGTATACTTGCTGATGCTATTATTGTTTCGCATATGTTTATATGCTTGTTATTCCAGCATGTGTAATACAGCGATGTTATGGCTTGGATAATTTGTGAGATGGCTATTGCTGGCTGCTGTTTTGTGAGATGACTGTTGGTTATGTGGTGTATACTTGCTGATGCTATTATTGTTTCGCATATGTTTATATGCTTGTTATTCCAGCATGTTGCATACACGCATTTGCATCTCCGTTCAGCTTTTCAAGCCATTGCTTCGTTGTTATTGTTCTGTTTACTTACCATGATGCGAGGGCGAGTGGCAATACCGCACTCTCATCTCCCTGCTGGGATTTGTTAGCAACCATGCGCCGAGTGGTTAACTACCACAGTTCATGGGCGAGGCAACGGCAGGTTGAGTTGTTGATGCGTCTTGTAAGGGTGGGCGAGTAGGGGTGAGTGGGTAGCACCCACATGTCCTACACTCACCGCGGCCACTGTTGCAGATTTTGTTGAGCTGTTGTCTCCTTCCTCATGCATAGCATCTGCATTTTATTCTTGCTGTTTACTGCTGTTATATAGTTGCTCTCCGTACTGGGGTTTGACCCCATATCCCTCTGGGGCTTGGTTGTTTTCCTTGTTGTGTTATTTTCAGGAAACCCAGGTTTTACAGCTGGTCGTGGTTTTAACCCAGTTGGTGGTGCCCCAGGAGGTGGTTGAGTATCCCAGTTGCATATAGCATGTCATTATGTATCAGTTGAGTTATCCAGGGGATGCCCTGTGCTTCGTTGTTGTATCCAGTGGTTGGAGTCTGATACTTGTTTTCGTATGCTATATTTTTTGTGTTGTTTAGTGGTTTTTATAAACTGGGATATCTATTTTGAGTATCGCACTATTTTAAATTATATCGTTTTAAACCGTCAGGCCAAAAGCGAAAATTTTACCCGCTTTTTAGTAGCTTCCGCATGTGTTTGTATGTTTTATCTCTGATTTGAGCACGAGGCCTGATATTTTTGGTATCAGAGCTTAAGCTGGGATAAGCTCAATTTCCTTGATCACACTTGAGTCTAGGCATAGTGTTGTGTGTTGCATGTGCTTGACTATGTGATTATGTGCTGCATCTTGTTGTGCTATCTATGCTGTATCTGTTCTGTTTTGCTTGATCCTGTTGAGTTTTTTCGTAGATGCCGCCTAGACGTCGTGGTAGAGGTAGGGGGCAGTTTGAGGAATCGGCAGGACAGAATGAGGATCGACGTAGCGCTCCTAGCCGTTCTCGTAGTAGACATGAGGAAGAGGAGGAAGTTGGTGACTTGCCTCCCTCGGTGGAGCGGATGGATGTTGTTATAGCACGGTTTCAGCGGATGAACCCTCCAGTCTTTAATGGTGATGAGTCTAGTGAGGATGTGGACTCGTGGCTCCGTAACATCATTGGTCTTTTTGATCGGGTACAGTACGATGATGATCTTCGGCTGAGTTTAGCGACCCTCTTGCTTAGGAAGGCTGCAGAGCGCTGGTGGCGAGGCGCTTCGAGTACCTTGTTGGAGACCGATGTTGGGATCTCTTGGGATAGTTTTTGCGAGACCTTTCGGCAGGAGTATGTGCCCGAGTCTTATGTGAACGCCCGGGAGCGGGAGTTCGATCATCTGGAGCAGGGTTCGATGATGTTAGGGAGTATGCTAGGAAGTTTTCTTCTCTGTTGGCATACGTTCCCCATGTTTCTGGCTGGGAGAGGGCCAAGCGGACTCGATTTCTTGTGGGCTTGAATGAAGAGTTGTATCAGATGGTTTTGACTAGTAAGCCCAAGACTTACGCTGAGGCTGTGGACAATGCCATCGACATTGAGGATGGTTTGCGTAGTCGTCGTGCTCGTAGGCAGCGGGCAGCGCCGGGTGGTCGTCCTGCTATTCAGGGAGTGCAGTCTTCTCAGTCCTCCCAGTCAGCCTATCAGCCCCAGCAGCAGCAGCAGCAGCCACAGGTTGCGTAGAAGTCTGGCCGTCAGAGGTTTCGACCCCGAGGTCAGCAGTTCAAGAGAAGTCGGGGAGTCAGCCTATCAGCCCCAGCAGCAGCAGCAGCAGCCACAGGTTGCGTAGAAGTCTGGCCGTCAGAGGTTTCGACCCCGAGGTCAGCAGTTCAAGAAGAAGTCGGGTTCTGGCTCTTCTGGTTCAGGCAGTTCGAGTAGCAGTGGATCTCGGACTGAGTTTTACGGCTTTTGCAGTGGAAAGCATCCTTCCACTCCGTGTGTAGGTGTGCAGGGTTCCTGCAACCTTTGTGGTCAATACGGGCATTTTGCGAGAGTGTGTCCGTCAGCTGGATCACAGCAGACCGCGGCCCAGCCTCAGGGTCATGGAGGTCAGTCTAGGGGTCATTCCCCTCAGTTTCAGCACCCCCGTTTGGGTGAGCCTCAGTTTAGGCTGTTTCAGCACCCTGGTCCATCGCGGTTCGGACAATCGTCTCAGCATTTCTTCTCTGGATCCCAGCATGCTCAGGGAGCAGGTTGAGGAGACACCGAGTCGGGTGATCGCAGGTACTTGCCTTGTTTTTTATTTTCCTGCGGGTGTGTTGTTTGACACCGATGCATCGCATTCGTTTATTTCTGATTCGTTTGTTGTTGAGCATGGTCTGTGTACCATTTCGTTGCGCGATGCTGTTTTCGTGTCTACCCCTGGCGGTGTGAGCTTGTTCTCCCAGGAGGTTTTGTTGGATGGTGTGTTGCGGTTTGGTGAGCATGTCCTGTTAGCGAACTTGATCCTTTTGATGCTTTGGGATTTCGATTGCATAGTTGGGATGGATGTGCTGTCCAACTATAGGGCCTCCGTGGATTGCTTCCATGGGATTGTGCGATTTAGGCCTTTGTCTGGCGAGAAGTGGGACTTCTACGGACAGGATTCTAGATCGAAGATCCCGTTGGTCTCAGCGATGGAGATGTTTAGCTTGTTGTCTTTGGGGAATGCTGGCTTTATGATCTACGCTTTGGATGCGTCTTCTTCTTCCCCTGTTCAGCTCAGTGATGTTCCCGTGGTGCGACATTTCCCGGATGTGTTTCCGGAGGAGATTCCTGGTTTCCCTCCGAGGCGGGAGATTGACTTCAGCATAGAGCTGGTGCCTGGCACAGCTCTGATTTCACGTGCCGCTTATCGTCTGGCGCCTGCGGAGTTGAGAGAACTCAAGGTGCAGTTAGATGATTTGCTGGAGAAAGGTTTTATTCGACCTAGTATGTCACCGTGGGGAGCACCCATTTTGTTTGTGAAGAAGAAGGATGGCTCAATGCGGATGTATTGATTTTCGCCAGCTGAATAAAGCCACTGTGAAGAACAAGTACCCGTTGCCGAGAATCGATGATCTGTTTGATCAGTTGCAAGGTTCTGCGGTGTATTCAAAGATTGATCTTCTTTCAGGGTACCATCAGCTGAGAGTGAGAGAACAAGATGTCGCGAAGACTGCTTTTCGTACGAGGTACGGGCATTATGAGTTTTTGGTTATGCCGTTTGGATTGACTAATGCCCCTGCAGTCTTTATGAATTTTATGAACTGAGTTTTCCGCGAGTTTATTGATCAGTTTGTGATCGTGTTCATCGACGACATCTTAGTCTATTCGAAGACTCCTTTGGAGCACAAGGAGCATTTGCGTATTGTCCTTCAGACGCTGAGAGACCAGCAGTTGTATGCAAAGTTTTCTAAGTGCGAGTTCTGGTTGGATCGCGTCGTATTCTTGGGACATGTGATTTCAGCCGAGGGGATTTCTGTAGATCCTAGCAAGGTTGATGCCGTTATGAACTGGGAGCGTCCCAGGAATGTTTCTGAGATTCGCAGTTTCTTGGGTCTGGCTGGCTATTATCGTCGTTTCATTGAGGGATTCTCTAGTATAGCAAAGCCGATGATATCTTAGTCTATTTGAAGACTCCTTTGGAGCACAAGGAGCATTTGCGTATTGTCCCGCCGATGATATCTTAGTCTATTTGAAGACTCCTTTGGAGCACAAGGAGCATTTGCGTATTGTCCTTCAGACGCTGAGAGACCAGCAGTTGTATGCAAAGTTTTCTAAGTGCGAGTTCTGGTTGGATCGCGTCGTATTCTTGGGACATGTGATTTCGACCGAGGGGATTTCTGTAGATCCTAGCAAGGTTGTTGCCGTTCTGAACTGGGAGCGTCCCAGGAATGTTTCCGAGATTCGCAGTTTCTTGGGTCTGGATGGCTATTATCGTTGTTTCATTGAGGGATTCTCTAGTATAGCAAAGCCGATGACTCAATTGACTCAGAAGGACAAGAGGTTTGTTTGGACTAAGCAGTGCGAGAATGCTTTTCAACTGATCAAGGAAAAGTTGACTACTGCGCCTGTGTTGGCTCTGCCATACGGTTCAGGTGGTTTCGTTGTTTGTTCTGACGCTTCGCTTAATGGATTGGGTTGTGTTTTGATGCAAAATGGTCGAGTCATTGCGTATGCCTCACGGCAGTTGAAACTGCACGAGACTCGTTATCCAGTCCATGATTTGGAGTTAGCAGCGGTGGTCTTTGCGTTGAAGATCTGGCGTCACTACCTGTATGGCAAGCAGTTTGTGGTGTACTCCGATCACAAAAGTTTGCAGTATTTGTTTTCGCAGCCCGATTTGAACATGAGACATCGTAGGTGGATGGAGCTGCTAAAGGACTTTGACTGCCAGATTAAGTACCAGCCTGGGAATTCGAACGTAGTGGCCGATGCTTTGAGCAGGAAGGCTAGTGAGATGCTTGCGTCGTTGTACATCTCTAAGGATCAGGAGCATCTTAACACTACGGGTTGGAGATTTTACCCTGCTGAGGATTGTGTGGTGGTTTCTTCTTTCCAAGTGGAGCCACAGATTGTTTCGACTATTCGAGCAGCTCAGAGGACTGATCCGTCTATCCACGAGTTGAAGTTGAAGGTCAGGGCTGGCGAACTTGAGGATTATTCTGTCTCTTCTGATTGTTGTTTGCGTTTCTGGGGCAGGTTAGTTGTACCCAATTTGATTGATTTGAAGGAGGAGATCCTTCGGGAAGCGCACTGTAGCAGACATAGCCTCGTTCCAGCAGAGGATGTGATGCATTTTGGATGGTTATAGACAGCTTGTCGAAGTCTGCATTATTTTATTCCCTATGGGATGACCTTCTCATTGAAGAAGATGGCGAAGCTGTACGTTGATTTTGTGGTTAGACTTCACGGTGTGCCTGTTTTGATTGTTTCCGACCGAGATCCAAGGTTTACTTCCAGGTTTTGGAAGAGTTTGCAAACAGCTTTGGGTACCAGATTGGCGATGAGCACCGCGTATCACCCCCAGACAGATGGCCAATCTGAGAGAACTATCCAGACATTGGAGGATATGTTACGAGCTGTTGTGTTGGATTTCGGAGGTATCTGGCAAGACGCGTTGTATTTAGTAGAGTTTTCCTACAATAACAGCTATCAGGTGACGATTGGCATGGCGCCGTTTGAGTCTTTATAAGGTAGAAAGTGCAGATCGCTGGTATGTTGGGAAGAAGTGGGGGAGAAGCAGCTATCTGCCCCTGACTTTGTGCAGCAAATGAAAGATCATGTGGATCTTATTAGACAGCGGATGAAAGCTGCCCAGGATTGCCAAGCCAGTTATGCGAATAAGAGGCATCGACCTCTTGAGTTTCAGGTTGGTGATCTTGTATTTCTCAAAGTTTCTCCATTTCGCAGTGTTATGCGCTTTGGACGCAAGGGAAAGTTAGCCCCTCGTTACGTCGGATCGTATGAGACTGTTGAGAGGATTGGCCCTTTGGCGTATCGGCTGTTGTTGCCGTCAGAGTTGTCTTCTCTTCATGACGTCTTTCATGTTTCCATGTTGAGGAAGTACGAGCCAGATCCGTCTCATGTGCTTAGGACTGACGAGGTGGAGCTAGATCAGTCGTTGAGCTATCAGGAATATCTGTGACGCCCGAACCCAACGGGGCCATGATAATTGGGTAAATAAAAATTTTCGAATAAAAGAAGGGCTAAATGATAATTCGCTATAGGCTGTATTTCCTATAACCTGAAAGAAACAAAACAAACGACGAGCTCAAGGATCAGCAGGTACTTAAGTTGCGCGCTAACTGCTAAAAACATTTGCGGAAAAACAGTTTGTATTGATAATTTGCAATTGCGATTACAACAGCTGCTATTCTAAGTAAATATACAACCGTTGCTACTGATCTAATACAGTACAATCTATTCAAAACCATACAACTTAGACACGGAAAACGTAGGCCTTGGATAAACACAACGCCACCCATCTGCTGATTTCAAGTTTCACCTGCTGTTCCTCCACCAGTTGTCGTACCTGCACCATTTTAAAAGCTAGTGAGCCTAAAGGCTCAGCAAGTAAAACCTGAGTAGTAACAATTTCATAAAACGCAGGCAGACATCTGTGCAATGCATATGTTAAGGAACTTCAATATATAATGTCATTTTCATAAACATTTCAGTAAACATTCAATTGTAGAAACAGGGGATGATAGCCCAGCTTCTCATTTCTTTCAATTTCATTTTCAGTTGATCATGGCATATAAGTTCTATGTGGTCCAATTTGCACTTTGATCAAAATGACTCCCGATATCAATTTTAGCATATAGCTCATATGAAAGGGCAGTCGACATCTAGGCAACTGCTCACCCTGCTCCTTGGTGACCGTAACATCTATGCCATAATCTAAAACATCTTTCGTTCCTTAACAATCTTTCTTTAAACATTGCTGTAGAACATCGGGTTCCATCATTTAAAACATTTGCTTCCCATTTTAAAACTTTACTGAGCATTGAATTCGACTGTGAAAGCGTATCGCTAAACTGGAACTAGTTGAAAGAAAACCAGTCGCAAGGAATAGTACCAGTCGCAAGACTAATACCTGCTGAAATGAAATGAAATACATCTGCTGGTGAACAGTACCAGTCGCAACGAATAAATATAAAGTGAAACGATGTCGTTAGAGTGATCAGCAGATGAATACAAAACTACCTGCTGATATTTGTATTAAATGAAACGGTGTCGTTAGAACTATCAGCAGACGAAATACAAAACTACCTGCTGATATTTGTATTAAATGAAACCTGCTGATTCCTTATCAAAGGAATGCAACTGCTGATACTAAATAAAGGAAGACGCATCTGCTGATGAACAGTGCATCTGCCGAAAATTTGAATCACCCTCTCCGATTGTCCATCAGTTTGTGGGTGAAACGCAGTGCTGAACGTCAATTTTGTACCCATAGCTTTATGTAGACTTTTCCAAAATGCTGATGTAAACTTGGGATCTCTATCTGATACAATGGAAATTGGAATACCATGTAGTCTCACTATTTCTTTAACATACAATTCAGCGTACCTGCTCACCTCATATGTTGTTTTAACTGGTAAGAAATGAGCAGACTTAGTGAGCCTATCAATTATAACCCATATGGAGTTATATCCTTGTACTGTTCTTGGTAAACCAGTTACAAAATCCATTGCTATGCTTTCCCACTTCCATTCTGGAATCGGCAGTGGTTTCAACAATCCTGCTGGTCGCTGATGTTCGGTCTTCACCAGCTGGCACGTTAAACATTCAGCTACAAATCTAGCCACATCCCTCTTCATACCGGGCCACCAATACAACTGCTGGAGGTCCTTGTACATTTTCGTACTTCCTGGATGTACTGAGTATGGTGCTGTATGAGCTTCTTTCAAGAGTTCAGCTCTTACATCATCTACTTGAGGCACCCATATTCTGCCCAAGTACCTAACAATTCCATCCTCTGAAAAATAGAGGCTGCTGCCTCTTTCTCTATCCTGCTGAACCCATTTCTTCAACTGCTGATCTTGCTGCTGACCCTCTCGAATTTGATTTAACAAATTAGATCTTACAGAGAGGTCTGCTAAAATCATATTACTGCTGCTGCTGGACACTATTTCAAGTCCAAACCTTTCAATTTCATTTACCAACGGCTGCTGGACAGTCAGTTGCGTCAATCCTACTGATTTTGTACTTAATGCATCAGCTACCACGTTTGCTTTTCCTGGGTGATAACTGATCGTGCAATCATAATCTTTAACCAGCTCTAACCATCACCTCTGCCTTATATTCAATTCTTTCTGGGTAAAGAAGTACTTCAAACTCTTGTGATCTGTAAAGATCTCACACTTCTCCCCATAGAGGTAATGCCTCCATATCTTAAGGGCAAAGACAACAGCTGATAGTTCTAAGTCATGAGTTGGGTAATTCTTCTCATGATCCTTCAGCTGTCTAGATGCGTATGAAATAACTTTACGATCCTGCATCAACACAGCTCCTAGTCCCAACTTAGACGCATCAGTGTATATTACAAATTTTCCCTCATCAGTTGGCATTGTCAGCACAGGTGCTTCAATCAGCGCTTGCTTTAATTTGTCAAAACTGGTTTGACACTCTTCTGTCCAGTTATACTTCACTTGCTTCCTTGTTAAAGTGGTGAGAGGAACAGCAATCTTTGAGAATCCTTGGATAAACCGCCGATAATATCCAGCTAAACCCAAGAAACTACTTATCTCTGCTACATTCTTTGGTGCTGTCCAGTCGCGAACCGCTTCAACTTTAGCAGGGTCGACTTCTATTCCATCCTTAGAGATTATATGGCCTAAGAACGATACTTTCTCCATCCAGAAATCACACTTGCTGAATTTAGCAAACAATTGCTTGTCTTTTAAAATCTGGAGCACGATTCTTAAATGTTGAACATGCTCCTGCTGAGTCTTAGAATAGACTAAGATATCATCAATAAATACAACTACAAACTGGTCTAAGTATGGTTGAAAGACCCTATTCATTAAATCCATAAATGCTGATGGAGCGTTTGTAAGTCCAAAGGGCATAACCAAAAATTCGTAATTGCCATATCTAGTCCTAAAGGCTGTCTTATATACATCAGCTGCCTTAATCTTCAGTTGGTGATATCCAGACCTCAAGTCGATCTTAGAAAATACTACTGACCCTCTTAACTGGTCGAAAAGATCTTCTATCCTAGGTAATGGATACTTATTCTTAATTGTCAATTTGTTTAACTCGCGGTAATCTATACATAAGCTCATACTCCCATCCTATTTCTTAACAAATAGAACAGGGGCTCCCCATGGCGAAGTGCTTGGTCTAATAAATCCTTTCTCCAACAGATCTTGTATCTGTTCTTTCAATTCTTTCATATCTGTTGGAGCTAGTCGATATGGTGGTCTAGATACTGGAGCAGCTCCTGGGATTAGATCAATGAAAAACTCCAACTCCCTGTCTGGTGGCAATCCTTGAATGTCTTCTGGAAAAACCTCAGGGAATTCATTTGCTACTTCTACAATTGACAGTTGGGGTCTAACAGTTGCTGTTAAGGAGGATATAATTGAAGGGACTTTATTAACATGTTTGGTCAAAAACTGGAATGGCTCTTTTCCTGGTGGGTTGACAGCTACCGCTCTTAGTTTGAAGTCAATTACTACCCCATACTTAGTTAGCCAATCTATTCCCAAAATTAAATCAAATTCTGGCATTGGTAACACAATTAAGTCAGCATTAATCTTATGCCCTTGAAGTTTAAGTTCTAAACTTCTAAACAATTCGTGCGATACCAGCTTTTCCCCTGATGGTACCGATACACAATAACCTATCATTACTTGTTCTGGCTGGATAAACAATTTCTTAATAAACTCAGCAGAAATGAATGAATGCGTGGCTCCTGAATCTAACAAAGCTAGAGAAGTAAATCCAGCTATCATAATTTCACCTGTAACCACTGTCGACTTAGGAGGAGCTTGATCAGCCGTCATCACATAGGCTCTGCTGGTCACCAGCTGCTTAGACTTTGGACAATGTTTTAGAATATGTCCAGGCATTCCACACTTGTAGCAGACGTTTTGTCCAAGTCTGCATTGTCCCAAATGAGGCTTTTGACATTTAGGACACAATGGCCTATTATTACCAGCAGGAACGGAGCTTATAGGTTGAATTTGTAGAGGCTTTTGCTCCTGAGGCCTCTGCTAGTTCTTGTTCTGTTTCTTAAATGGCCTTTGATCTCTGCTGAAAGGCTTGTCTCTTTTGTTGCCTTTCTTCATCAAGATCTTTACAATCTCTTTCAATTTGCAGGGCTCTATCCACTGCTTCCCTATAAGTTCTTGTCACTGACAGCCTCACATTCATCTTAAACATTGGCTTCAATCCTTCTACGAAGTGGCTCAATTTCTCTTCTGGGTCACTTCCTA
This sequence comes from Dorcoceras hygrometricum, assembly GCA_001598015.1. Classification (NCBI taxonomy): domain Eukaryota; kingdom Viridiplantae; phylum Streptophyta; class Magnoliopsida; order Lamiales; family Gesneriaceae; genus Dorcoceras; species Dorcoceras hygrometricum. The sequence continues at coordinate 85,922 of KQ988533.1, forward strand.
TCAATGGTACGAAATAGCACCCTCTTTAAAACGTCCGCACATACTCCTGTACGGTTGAACTCCCTTGCTTGAGGGTCAAAAATTCCCTCTTCAACTCAGATCTTTTCCCCGCTGTGAAGTATTGCTCATAGAATACTCGCTTGAAATCTGCCCAGGTGAGATTCAGCAGATCCACAGACATCTTTACTCCTTCCCACAAAATTATTGCATCTTCTCTTAGCATGTAGATAGCGCACCTTGGCCTATCTAAATCAGACAGTTGGAGGTACTCGAAAATAACCTCCATGGATTTTATCCAACTCTCAGCAATTAGTGGATCAGTAGTTCCACTAAATTCCTTAGGCTTCTGGCGCCTAAATTTCTCTTGGGGATCATCGTTACTTGGTCCCCTGCTGCTGGAAGATTGACCATTTCCTCTGTTGTTATTTTGTTCTACCAGCATTCTTAACAATTGAGTGATGTTAGCATTGTTATCACTCTCTGTTTCTTCTAGAGGAATACTGCTTCTAGTTCTTCCTCGTCCTCTTCCTGACATTCTATATTCTATAGCCCATAATCCACCACATGCATAAATCAGAACATGCTAAATAATTTTAAAGACAATGCTCTGAAAATAAACTCACAACTTAGAAGAACAGACGATGAACATTGATCCAGATGATGGTGCATGTGTTTATCTCAGGAACGTTGCTCTGATACCATGTTGTGACGCCCGAACCCAACGGGGCCACGAGAATTGGGTAAATAAAAATTTTCGAATAAAAGAAGGGCTAAATGATAACTCTATAGGCTGTATTTCCTATATAACTTTAAAGGAACAAAACAAACGACAAGCTCAAGGATCAGCAGGTACTTAAATTGCGCGCTAA
>KQ988533.1:112159-128842 GCA_001598015.1 Dorcoceras hygrometricum
AGGTTGGAATTCAGATTTCTCGGGACCTTTGATTGTGGTAATTGTGCTATGAATTGAGGTACGGATTGGAGCTTGTAATACAGCGATGTTATGGCTTTGATAATTTGTGAGATGGCTATTGCTGGCTGCTGTTTTGTGAGATGACTGTTGGTTATGTGGTGTATACTTGCTGATGCTATTATTGTTTCGCATATGTTTATATGCCTGTTATTCCAGCATGTTGCATACACGCATTTGCATCTTCGTTCAGCTTTTGCAGCCATTTCTTCGTTGTTATTGTTCTGTTTACTTACCATGATGCGAGGGCGAGCAAAAATAACGCACTCTCATCTCTCTATGTGAGATGGCTATTGCTGGCTGCTGTTTTGTGAGATGACTGTTGGTTATGTGGTGTATACTTGCTGATGCTATTATTGTTTCGCATATGTTTATATGCCTGTTATTCCAGCATGTTGCATACACGCATTTGCATCTTCGTTCAGCTTTTGCAGCCATTTCTTCGTTGTTATTGTTCTGTTTACTTACCATGATGCGAGGGCGAGCAAAAATACCGCACTCTCATCTCTCTGCTGGGATTTGTTAGCCACCATGCGCTGAGTGGTTAACTACCACAGTTCATGGGCGAGGCAACGACAGGTTGAGTTGTTGATGCGTCTGGTAAGGGTGGGCGAGTAGGGGTGAGTGGGTAGCACCCACATGTCCTACACTCACCGTGGCCACATATTCTGTTGCAGATTTCATTGAGCTGTTGTCTCCTTCCTCATGCATAGCATCTGCATTTTATTCTTGCTGTTTACTGCTGTTATATAGTTGCTCTCCGTACTGGGGTTTGACCCCATGTCCCTCTGGGGCTTGGTTGTTTTCCTTGTTGTGTTGTTTTCAGGAAACCCAGGTTTTACAGCTGGTCGTGGTTTTAACCCAGCTGGTGGTGCCCCAGGAGGTGGTTGAGTATCCCAGTTGCATATAGCATATTATTATGTATCAGTTGAGTTAGATAGGGGATGCCCTGTGCTTCGTTGTTGTATCCAGTGGTTGGAGTCTGATACTTGTTTTCGTATGCTTATTGTTTGTGTTGTTTAGTGGTTTTTATAAACTGGGATATGTATTTTGAGTATCGCACTATTTTAAATTATATCGTTTTAAACCGTCAGGCCAAAAACGAAAATTTTACCCGCTTTTAAGTAGCTTCCGCATGTGTTTGTATGTTTTATCTCTGATTTGAGCACGAGGCCTGACATGGTGAATCCATCAATATCAATGAAGTACATGAACGAGATTTGTACTATGCCAGTCTACCGAGGATCTCAATGCATGATAAGGGGAAGGAAATCTTAGAGGAAGATGAGCCAGTTAAAGGGAATCCTGCCCGGGAGATGGTTGAGTTAATTTGTGGGGATGTGGAGTTTCTGGTAAGGCTCCAGGACTAGGTGATGCTAGATGTAGTTGATTTCTTTCATTCTTTTAGTTTGAATAAATTGTCTGATCTTGATGGTATGCGAGATTTGAAAGAAAAGGAGAAATTAATGTTGGATTGGGCAGAGACAGATTCTTTGGAGACAGCAGTTAAAAGAAAGATGTACATATTGGCGAAGTATAGAGAAATGTTGTTCAGAAAATTCTTGGAATCTCATCGAAAATATTACACTCCTGGCCAGCCGTGGACAGCAATGGCATCGCAGATAATTGATCTTCTGTCTGATGCACATTCGACATCCCTTGAAGATCTTATTGCACAGCAGCAAGAACAAGGCATTGTCATGGTACACTTACAGGGAAATGACTACTGGAGGAGCTGCTGCAGGCTGTCCTTGTTTGTGAATAAGAAGAAGCAGCCAGAAGTTGTGATCGAAGAAAATTTTGTGCCGCATGTTTTCTTCATTGAGCATTGGGGAGCCTCCCCATCTTTGATCAAGACTTGGGGCTGGGCAAGAGTCTGTACGGAGATTGTGAGATACAACATGTTTGGGTGTTTGCGCCCAGTACGCGTGGATGTTTGTAAAGATATAGTCGTGTACAGTTTGGCTATCGAAAGAATTCCCGCCAGTTTTCGCAGAATTTTTGCACAGGGTGTATATACAGAAAGTTTTGTTGGGTATTTCAGTGATTCGGAGGTACAGAGTATACCACAGATTGATTCAGATTCTTCCGATGGATGTACAGTTTATCGCTATCCTTCTCCGATTTCTCAAGAAGCTAATTCTTCTGTTCCTGAGGTACATTTTGTGTTAGGTCCTGTCAATTTTGGTGCTGCACAGGAGGAGCAATCTTACTATGTTCAGAGTCCAGAATCTCCTCCTCCTACGTTTCAGCACCAAGTGACTTCTGCTTCATCCAGTGGTTCTCCAATGCATTTTACTCGTGATGATATTCCATTGGATGCTACTACAGATGATCTAACATCATTACCAGTTGGCCCCACTGAGTTTCATACAGCCCTCGATGATCTCCGAGCTTTCATACTACAACGTATTGATTATTCTAACAGTGAGATACTATCTAAGCTCCATACGCTTGAAAGAGGCCTTCAAGACACTCTGCACGATCAAGATGCCAACGCCCGAAAATTGATTAACAATGTTTGTCAAGATGCCCATACTATGAGTGATGTCCGGAAAATTCACTTGAATGAATTTAAGAAAGCTTTTTTGGCACAGGGTGTCACTGCTGGTGCAGATTCGCTGGAAACCAGGAAGGAGTTCAAAGCGCTTGATGCTAAAATTAAATCATTAGTGGGCAGGTTGCTGCTATCAGAAATGAACAGTTGGAATTCCAAACAAAAATAGCAGCAGATATTCTGAGCCTCTCCACCCAGCTTGGTGATATCGTCAACTACATACGTGGCGGTGATGCCAAAAAGAGGGAAGGAAGCAGCAGTCGCCGCCCTCTACCTACTCCTGTTCATCAAAGTGAAGGCAGTGGTGATGTTGTTAGAACTACAGAGATTTCACAGGCAGACATTGACGCAGCGAATAGACAAATTATGGAGAGAATGATGCATGAGGATAGAGAAATAGAGAAGGAAAGGAGAAGTAAGAGTAGGAGTGGATCGTACAAATGACGCAGATATTAGGATAAAATTTTTGTACAAATCTTATGTACAACTCCAACTCTTCTGATTAATGAAAGTTTGAATTCCAGCAGTTCGTGTGCAATTTATTATGCCTATCTATTTATCTCGGCTTCTAAGTTTTGTCATCACCAAAAAGGGGGAAATTGTTAGGATAAAATTTATAGTTTTGGTGATAACAAAAATAAGAAAAGATTTGGACTTAACGGTGATAATCGAATAATCTTTCATAAGATATCAAGTTGTTCAGAATCGGGTTTTGGAACAATGGAGTTATCTATTTTGTTATTCGGGTTATCGAATCAGCTATTTGGGTTATCGGGTCAGAAATCTACTGTTGATGGTGTTCTAAGGATGATGATATCTACGAACAGCTTTGATTATTGTATCGGTGATGATATCTGCCAACAGCATTTGGTATTGAAATAGTGAATGGTTGCTACCAACAGAAAGGGCCATAGTTATTGTCAAGTATATTCGACAGATTCTGCAACAGTGTAGATATTGGTGCTGTCATCAGATATCGTAATAGTATCACTCATTGTTGCTGTCACAGATAGCGCTACAGTTCTTGTTCAACAGACATCGTAACAGGAACATTACAATTCGTTAACAAGCAAAGGATGCTTTCAACAGATTTGAGAATAGTAGAACTATCAGATATCGTGACATCATTGATACCGTCAGATATCACTACAGTGTTTTCTATGGTTATCAGTACAGTGGTTGTATAACAGATATGATGACGTCAGCCTTTCTGAAATTGCAAATTGTCAGATATGTTTACCGCGACAGATAGTTATTGTTCAATCGTCTTCAAGAAAAATATTTCTGCCAACAGAAAAGAATTCAGGCACAAATGGTTAATTGATTCATACGGGACCATATATTCAAATTGGAGAGAATCAAGGGTCTCGATCAAATCGTACAAATTTCCTGGAATTAAGGAGACAAGATTGGTACTATTTTTGGGTAAATAGTACACATTGGCAGAGGTCGTTACAACGGGATTGTACATATATGGAAATTATAGTGTTGCCTCTGTCGATATGCATTTACCATGTAGTGGAGCAGGATTGACGGCGTACGATGTTCAGAATTTCAAAAAGGATTTTGTTGCCTTATCTAATTTAATCGACCGTTGAGCGAAGAGTATAAATAGCAGAAGTTTTGAATTGAAGAAAAACTCTTTCCACTGCTATTGCTGTTACGCTGTCAAATTTCTTTCTGAGCTTTCATTACTTTGAAGTCACTCTCACAAAGGCTCAAACACTCGAAGAACTATACCGTTGATCTTCATAGAAAAATATCTTCGAGTCATCCTCTGATTCACCATTGTTGAATCGATTTCATTGTATAAGAAATCAGAGGATTTTACAGTCTCACAGAACTTGTATTCATTGTTATATTTAGTTGAGTCTGTAACAAACGGGTCTTCTGCGTGGATAGTTTGAGGATTGCTAGGAGTTCACCTTGAGCGAGGCTCGGTGATCGGGTGTGTGCAGAAGGCCTGTACAAATCAAATCTTCTAGTGAAACCTTCCTGAAAAGGAAGAAGGGGAGACATAGGATATTTATATCCGAACTTCCAGAAACAAACTCTGAACTCTCACTTTTACTTTACGCATTTATTTACTGCATTAATCTGTTCACAAATCAATCGGCTTCTTTCCGCACAATTTTTGTTAGCCGAGAAATTTGTTTAAAACTGAGATACCTTGAGTCTGGTAACTCGGACTTAAGTTGCGCAGTGCTTGTAAAACTTTTAAAAGGTTTCGAAAAATTTAAAATATCCAAGAGTTCATTCAACCCCCCCTTCTGAACTCTTGCAGTTGTTTCGAACCTATTGATCCTATTTTTGGTACTATCAAACCCTATTCATCAAGTCCATGAAAACTGCTGGGGCATTTGTCAAACCAAAAGGCATAACCAGAAACTCGAAATGCCGTACCTCGTACGAAAAGCAGTCTTCGCAACATCTGAATCTCTTATCCTCAGCTGATGGTACCCTGAACGTAGATCGATTTTTGAATACACAGCCGAGACTTGTAGCTGATCGAACAAGTCATCGATCCTAGGCAACAGGTACTTATTCTTAACAGTAGCTTTATTCAGCTGGCGGAAATCGATGCACATCCTCATTGTGCCATCCTTCTTCTTAACAAAAAAGATAGGCGCTCCCCAAGGCGACATGCTAGGCCTAATAAAGCCTTTCTCCAGCAAATCATCCAGTTGCACCTTGAGTTCTCTCAACTCAGCAGGCGCTAAGCGATACGGTGCACGAGAAATCAGAGCTGTGCCAGGAAACAACTCAATGCTGAAGTCAATCTCCCTCCTCGGGGGAAAACCAGGGATCTCCTTCGGAAACACATCGGAAAAATGACGCACCACTGGAACGTCACTAAGATGCACACGAGAAGAAGAAGATGCGTCCATCGCATAAATCATAAAACCAGCGTTCTCTACTGACAATAGGCTGAACATCTCCATCGCTGAGATCAACGGAATCTTCGACTGAGAATCGTGGCCATAGAAGTTCCACTTCTCGCCAAACTGAGGCCTAAAACGCACGATCAATAATTACCCTTCCAATATCATTTTTAAAGTGAAACAAAATACAATTAAATAAAATGACACCTCAAATATTAAATTAAGATTACTTGAATTTCATTATATTTATATAAAAATTTGTTTTAAAGAAATTAATAATTTATATTAAATATAATTTATACATGGATTACGTGTAAAATTTTGTTATTATTTAGCAAGCGGCATCAAGTCTAATTTCATGAAACAATGCATGTGATTTATTTTTTTGGAAAAGAATAATAAATATCCTAAAAAAAGGTTAAATGCTGGCGGTTTATGGTTGCATTAGTTTTGCAAGCCTGCACCATGTCCATTAGTTTTAAAATATTTAATTTTTAAATGTAATTATGATTTATTACGATTTATGTTTTCAAAAAGGAAGGGATTATGAATATGTTAGGATCAAACTCTTATCACTATACCAAAAGTTATAGCTGTTAGCCAAAGTGCAACTTTATTTCCCTATAATGTGGCAGCACAGAGTGCACCTATTATATTGTCGGACCGTTAGGCCCATGAGTCTGAGGACGGTGTGTATCTAACTGTTGGTGCTGTGTCATTTCCTTAAATATCAGTCTTACCTCTTATCCTATCGTCGGTCCTATCCCAGCAGAGATAGTATTATCGGTTAAGATCTGACATCACTTTATAGCCGATCTGGCCAACCAGATCAAGTGGCATAACATTAGCAGCTTGACATACAGAGCTTCCCAAGAGGTCACACATCCCAGCTCACTCATGCATGATTAACTCAACAATCCCCCTAAGAAGTATAGAAAATGCTTCGTTGGAGACTCAAACCGCTGACCTCACTCTGACACCAATTGTTAGGATCAAGCGCTTACCACTAGGCCAAAATTTATAGCTGTTAGACAAGGTGCAACTTTATTTCCTTATATTTTGGCAGCATAGAGTGCACCTATTATATGCGTTAAGGTCGGACTGTTATGCCCATGAGTCTGAGGAGAGTGCGTGTCTAACTGCTGGTGCTGTCTCATGTCCCTTAGAGAACAGTCTTACCCCTATCCTACCGTCAGTCATATCCTCAGCAGAGATAATATTACTCGTTAAGATCTGGCATCACTTTTACACCCACCTAATCAATCAGATCAAGTGACACAACGTCAGCAGCTTGACGTATGAGAGCTTCTCAGGATTTCTCTTACTATATATGCTTAACTCAAAATAATATAATATTTTGTAAAGAACAATGCATGCATAAATGTGATATTGTATCATTTATGTAATTTGAAGCGAATTAACTCGTTTGTTGTAACGTGCAAAAAGATTAAATTAGTTCAATAAAATGGGAAATAGATATCTAGATGGACCATTTTACTGTTTAGGTTCGGTAATCGATTGAACCGGATTCCATTCCCTGTTTTGGGCTGCCTTGGTTTGTGTTGGCCTTGACAGGTTCTTCAGGTAACCAAGCTGGACAGTGTGGAGCTTCAGCTGGTCGATCCCCTTTTTGAATTGAGTCCCAGTGTAGTGATATTTATATTGAGCCAGGGGATGTCCTGTGCCTCTATTTATGTTGGGGATCGGGTGTTGTATTATTAACTGTTGTTGTTTGAGTTTTGAACTAAACTCTAAAATATGATGTATTTTGAAATGATATTGGATCAGGCCCTTATTCGAAAATTTTTAGCCCATATTTTTATGATGCTTCCGCATATTAGTGATTAATTGTTGTATTAGCGCACGTGGCCTAACACTAGACCGGAGCTAAGCTGGTTAAGGACAAACCAGCTTGGAAGAACAGAAACAGAAACAGAAATAGTTTATCAGTTAAAAGAAAGAACAAATCAGGTAGAACGGATTTTGTATTGGATCAGTCCCAAACAATCTTAGAGCGAGCTGATTCAGGGATGACAATAGTGAAGGACAATTTATCTAGGTTCTTTGAGAAGAAATGGATGCAATCAGGAAGGCTTGTGTTTCTATTGAAGAAGACAGAAGTGAACAAAGATTATCATCTAGAATAGTACAGAACAAAAAGATGAGCAGATTAGAGCAGATCAGCTTAGAGTAGATTAGAGCAGCTCAACACAGCGACCAGATCGGAGCCCAGCTGAGTAAAACTTAGCTAAAAGGATTTCAGAGTATTTTGAGGTGTTGTACAACTTGATTTGATGTGTTGACTTCTCAGGATCTCTTTGTAGTCGTTGGGACTACCTTTAGCAAATTCTAGATATACAGAGATTTGTTTTCAACTGAGTACGACGAGTGTATGCTAAAAGAGGAAAGCATTTAATGAAAGATGTATGTGAACAGTACAAGCATTAAAGACGCCGCAGAAAATTCAATTTGGATCAATACGACGTGTCTACTGGTAATATTCATTACCGTTGATTCAAAGAGTATAAATTGGAGACACGGATCAGTTCGAAGAGTAATGCTAACAGAATGAATGCAAATACGATTGTGAACGTGAACAACATACAAGAGCAAAAACAGAGTTCACATTTCTAAAACCAGCTCACACAAAAAGTGACACACAAGCAGCTTGTTGTTATCAACTTTCTGTGTCACACAAACTGTCAAAAACACTCTATAATTGAACTTTCTTTGTATATCAAAAATAGAGAGTTGAGAGTTAGAATAGCCAAACCAGCTTATAGATGTATCTTGTATTCCAGAACAGATCGCGAGTTTGTTTTTGTTGTAAGATTGCTATGAGTTCTTGCAGCTGTTGGCCATCGGACTGGGTTGTTAAGTGTTGTAATAATCAAATCTTCTAGTGAAAATCCTTCCTGTTGAGGAAGAAGGGGAGACGTAGGAGTTTAAGTTCCAGACCTCCAGAAAAAATCTCTATCCTTTTATTTACTGCATTAAGCTTTCAGTTTTAGTTTACAACCTGCTCACTGTCGAATCGTGTTATTTCCGCACAAATAATTTTGTTACACGAGACAACAGCTATCACTGAGATCCTCCAAGCTGGTAACACAGTTTAGAGGTTAGCTAAGGGTTGTAAAATCTTTTTAAATTTTTCATAAAAAATTAGCAAAGGAGTTCATCCACCCCCCCCCCCTCCTGAACTCCCGAGCCGTATTTCGATCCTAACAGATAATGTTGATGATAATAATAATAATAATAATAGTAAATAACAATAATAATAATAATGATAATAATAATAATAACAACAACAACAACAACAATAATAATAATAATAATAAATAACAATAATAATAATAATAACAACAACAACAACAACAACAACAACAACAACAACAACAACAACAACAACAACAACAACAACAACAACAACAATAATAATAATATGTTAATAATTGTTGGCGCAGCGACGGATCCGGATCCCACTTCCGGGGCGCAGCGGAAGAATTTAAAATTTTGGACACAGGAACGGTCAATACACCTAAATAATAATCTAAACATTCATAGGATGTTTAGAAGGTTACCTTGCTGGCGTCTAGGCGCCTGGCTCCGACCAGTTCCATGAGGGAATTGGCACTTCAACAGTTTAACGGCTAGATCGACGCCTAATCCGATCCACGACCAGAATCTCAACTCCTTCACCGGTTTGCACTAGAAAACCGACGAAAATTTCGCAGACGAAATCTCCTGGCCGTGACGATCGGAACAACTTCCGACGGCGGGCGGAGGCGGCAAAGGGAAGGGAGGAAGGGAAGAAAAATATAACTAAGGGGAGAAGAGAGTTCTCAACCCAGAGGATTAGTTGTCAATACAACTTTTGGTGTGAGTAAAAATGAATATCCCAGGGCCCCCTATTTATAGATTTTCCATGGGCTTAAACCAGGTTAATGGGCTTGGGTCGGGCCCAGGCCCAGTGAACATTGGTTTTAAGTCCATCATTGTGGCTTCATCATAATCCCGATCGACGATCAGTTTGGACCAATCTACACAGTTTACAAAACTGAACATTATGATGTGAAAATAATTTTTTAGACCACCTAATCCAAAATAACAGTTAGGCCCCTATCAGCTTTAAGGATAGTCATACTAGTCCAAGACAATTTAGGAAATCTCATTTCCACCCCCAGTTAATTTTAGAAAGTCACACTTCCATCCTTCCTCCTACTATACTCAACAAATTGAGCTTAATTTTCGCACGTGAATTGAGAAACCAGTACTTGTGTGACCCCCAATGGTTCAGGGATACAGCTAGCTGTGGGCTCACAACATTTGTGACTCCGAAAACACATTTTCGGACTTACCCATCGGATCATGGTAAAGCGTCACGTAACATTACCCCGTGATCCCCTAGGTATCACTGATAGTGCCTGCAAGAACCAGTCGGTCATGGTTAACGTACAATACGGTCCTTTCAACTCAAATAACTCCATCAGATCAACGACCATTGGTAAATCGAGAGTCGCTAGAGATCCAATAACTATGCATACATCTTGGAGATCAAAAAATGACATCGCATGTGTTACTAGGTAAACTCATTTACCTAAAACACATCTAATACTCTGGCCAGAGATTTTTCACACTATTATCTCTAACATAGGATATCCACGCACAAGGGCGAGTGGTGAATCCTCGACAACGAAGCATCGACTCCTACATGCATCGGGACCTCACCCAATCCCGTCACCTGATGACCCCAGTTTAGTCGGTAAACGGGTCAGAGTGAGGCCTATCATGTAGAGTCTCAATGATGTTTCGAGTAGTGAGGACTAATCTGTACAACCAAGACCTTGTAATTAATCCACTCGATAAATGATAACCATTTGGAAAGTCCGAACTGATAGATCACCAGGTCACTATCCATCTGCATGCTCAGAAAATCACTATGTTCCCTACCAATGAAACGTGGTACTTTGCATCGCAGATGCTAGTCTCAAGCTCGGGCGGCCCTTATCTTTTGGACGGTCCACTCGACTAGGAACTAGTTTAGAATACAAAGTTACTATTGAATGTGTTTCATGATAGCCATCAAATCCACTATCACATCTAACATACACTATAGTGCATTCAAGGTCTTTATCCAACAATTGTAATCATAATAATGAAAATAAAGAATGCCATAAAAGAATGTGAATTTCTTAAGTAAAGATCGTTTTACATAGAGTCAACAAAAACCCACACGCCACAAGTTGGCTAGTTGGGAACCTAATCTAACAAACAAACGAGGTCAAACCTCAGTACGAAGAGCACAATAAAAGCATAAATCATATCAGACAATGCAATATATCTATCGTGCAATGCATGAAAGGGCTACCAAGAATCATCGGTAGGAAAATAGAATAGCACAACGACTCAGCTGTACAAATCTCATCAATCATCATCATCTTGTGATCTTCAGGTACGACGACTCAGTCGACCATCACAAGGCAGTGTGGTATTCAGGCACAACGACTCAGCTGGACACCACATCAACATCAACGTTGGACCTTTCAGGCACGACGACTCAGCCGGCCGATCACAACGTCTCAAGGGATTCAGCTATCAAAAGAATCAGGCTCAATATGCATGCATGAATGCACAGCAGACTCATGCTTAACCAATGCATAACATCACACGCACAAACAGCAATGAGCACATAAGCAGCAGTCAATGCAAAACACAACAGCTAATACACAACAGAAATATTCCCAAAGCTGATATCGAAACTGCTTAATATAGCTCAATTCGTACCTCAAACCTCAACAGATCTTACAACAAGAAGGGTTCAGTAACCAACTCAAGTCCACTGCCCAAGCAACTCCATGGCAATTCAGCAGAAGCTACTACAAGCTCGAATCTGTTAAGATACCTCAAAATCAACTCAATTCTGAACTCGAACAGCTTAATTTCTAAAGCCCAGTAACTTAACTCAGTTACCTAATCCAAAAGAGCACTACTCAGCTCTCGAAAGAAGCTTAAATTGGTAAAGAATCACTTACCCAAGGCTGTTAAAGAACAGAAGAACTACTGGTCCACAATCGCAAACACACTCAAGCACTACAGCAACTTCGCGTTCCTCAAATCCGGAGACTCCAGTCTCCAAAATGGTACTAATCCAAAGCCTTAGAGAAGACGAGCTCAGCGCTACCAATCTTGCTCCAAACGGCGGTGAAAAACGACGGCAATCGACGGAAATAGGGTTCGAATGAACAGTAGCAATCGAAGGTTAACAGGGAAGAAGATAGGAAATCTAAGGTTCGAAATGCTCTAAGTGTCGATCAGCACTTGCATTTAAATCCCCATTCAAAGCTACAACAGAAGTCATCGGCGACTAATTCAGATGTCTCATCAACTCAGATGTTGGTACTGATCAGCTTTCACTCTAATGCAGAAGTCTCACAACTGCCTCAAATGTCTCAAATCAGACTTTGCCACTCTCTACTAACACAACATCAAACGACGTCACGCTAACTTATCAAAACGACGTAGCATCAAGTCCCGCTAGCGCTCCTCAGATCTTGGTCACTGCTGAATTCATCAATCAGCACCGTTGACCATAGTTGACATCTGAACAACTCTGGACAACTAACCATCTCTGACTTCCTCGCGCAAAAGCTCACAACTGTTCACGCCCGCTAACAGATCCCTCTATCTAGCGCCACTTCTGAAAGCACAATACGACGTCGCATTACCTCCAGCAACGCCACATCTGACCAGCACTCAAAACGACAGCGTTTTGCTCCATGCTTGCAACAACTCACGCAAACACACAAGGGCACATCTGAGCATCCAGATTCCGCTAAAAATTGAAAATCTAAAATCATTAAATCCTCAAATCTGAAAACCCGATACTCAGAAAATCAATTAGCTAATTCTAAACCAAATCTAATTAGCTAATAAATCGAACATAGCAAATTCTAGTCCTCACATTCTCCCCATCTTAAGAGATTTCATCCTCGAAATCAAAGGCAAACACAAGGAAGAAATCAACAAAACACTAGAACTCACCAGCACATCTCCACTGTCAAGGCTCAAACAGATGAGGCCACTCCTGTCTCATCTTCTCTTCAACCTCCCAGGTTGCTTCCTCACGACCATGCTTGCTCCACTGGACCATCACCAATGGAATAACCTTATTCCTCAGCTGCTTCTCCTTCCTATCCAGAATCTGCACTGGATATTCAACATAGCTCAAGGTAGAATCCAGCTCTACTTCATCAGTCCTCAACACATGGGACGGATCTGGCTCATATTTCCTCAACATTGACTCATGAAACACATCATGCATCGCTGATAACTCATCAGGAAGTTTCAATCTATAAGCTAATTGTCCAACCCTCTCAACAATCTCAAAAGGACCAACGAATCTAGTAGCCAATTTACCCTTCAGTCTGAATCTCATCACACTCTTGAGAGGAGAAACTTTGAGAAACACTCGATCACCAACTTCGAATTCTAGAGGTCGGCGTCTCTTATTAGCATAGCTAGCATGTCGATCTTAAGCAGCTTTCATCCTACTCCGAATCAACTCAACCTGATCTTTCATGTGCTGCACAAACTCAGGAGTAGACAACTGCTTCTCACCAATCTATTACCAGCAGATAGGTGATCTACACTTACGACCATACAACGCTTCGAAAGGGGCCATCCCAATAGTCACTTGGTAGTTGTTGTTATAAGAAAACTCAACTAAGGACAAGGAATCCTGCCAGCCACCACTGAAATCCAAAACAACTGCTCGCAACATATATTCTAAAATCTGAATGGTCCTCTCAGATTGACCATCTGTCTGTGGGTGATAGGCTGTACTCATAGCCAATCTCGAACCCATCGCTACCTGCAAGCTCTTCCAGAATCGGGAAGTAAACCTTGGATCTCTATCAGACACTATTGAAACTGGCACTCCATGCAATCTCACTACATGGTCAATGTACAGTCGCGCCATCTTCTTCATCGAACACCTCACATCATATGGAATAAAATGGGCTGACTTCGAAAGTCTATCAATCACAACCCAAACAGCATCACATCCCCTACTCGATCGAGGCAAATGCGTCACAAAATCCATATCAATGTGCTCCCAATTCCACTGAGGCACTTCTAAACTCTGTAGCAATCCACCAGGTCTCATCCTCTCGGCCTTGACCTGTTGACAATTCAAACAACGAGCTACAAATCCAGAGATGTCATTCCTCATGCCTTCCCACCAATAGTGAGACTTCAAAGCATGATACATCTTCCTCTCGCCCGGATGCACATTGTATCGACTACAATGAGCTTCATTCAAGATGGCTTCCTTCAAATCAATCAAATTCGGAACCACCAATCTACCTCAAAATCTCAAGCACCCATCATAAGCAACAGAAAAATCCTCAGACTGACCATTCTGAGCCTTAATCTTCAACTCATGCACGTACGGATCAGTCCTCTGCGCTACTCTAATGTCAGCTACAATCTGTGGCTCAACTTGAAAAGAAGAAACCACAAAATAATGATCACTTGGCTTAAAACGCCACCCAGAAGTCCTCAAATCCTCGTGGACTTTGAATATTCTCATCGACGTCAACATCGCAGGTTGGGCTTTCCTACTCAAAGCATCGGCCACTAAATTCATCCGCCCAGGCTGATACTGAATCTCGCACTCAAAATCCTTCAGCAACTCCATCCAGCGGCGTTGCCTCATATTCAAATCCGACTGCGTGAAGATATACTTTAAACTCTTGTGGTGGGTGTACACCACAAATTGTTCTCCGTACAATAGTGACGCCAAATCTTCAAGGCAAACACTATCGCAACCAACTCAAGATCATGAACGGGGTATCTCGTCTCATGGGGCTTCAACTATCGAGACGCATAGGCTATCACATACCCGTTATGCATCAACACGCATCCTAAAACACTCAGAGAAGCGTCAGAGCAAACTACAAAACCTCCAGAACCAGAAGGCAAAGCTAATACAGGAGCAGTAGTCAACTTCTCCTTAAGCAACTGGAAACTCGACTCACACTCATCAGTCCAAACAAACTTCCTATCTTTCTGGGTCAACTGAGTCATCAGCCTAGCTATCGAAGAGAACTTCTCAATAAAATGCCTATAATAGCCAGCCAAACCCAAGAAATTACGGATCTCAGAAACATTCCTAGGTCGCTCCCAGTTAAGAACTGCTTCGACCTTACTCGGATCCACGGAAATTCCTTGCGCTGAAATAACATGACCCAAGAAGACAACTCTATCCAGCCAGAATTCACACTTGCTGAACTTCGCATACAGTTGTGAGTCTCTCAGTTTCTGCAAAACCAATCTCAAGTGCTCTTTATACTCTCTGAAGTTCTTCGAATACACCAGAATGTCATCTATGAAGACAATCACAAAACGATCGATATACTCACCGAAGACGCGATTCATCAAATCCATGAAGACAGCAGGAGCATTCGTCAATCCAAAAGGAATCACCAAAAACTCATAATGCCCATATCTCGTCCTAAAAGCCGTCTTTGCCACATCAGCGTCTCTGATCCGCAACTGATGATAACCAGATCGCAGATCAATCTTAGATTATATTGCAGATCCCTGAAACTGGTCAAACAAGTCATCAATTCTCGGCAACGGATACTTGTTCTTAATCGTCGCTTTGTTCAACTGCCGAAAATCCATACACATCCTCATAGATCCATCCTTCTTCTTCACAAAAAGAATTGGAGCTCCCCAGGGAGACATGTTCGGTCTAATGAAGCCCTTGTCTAACTAAAACACACTAAACCTCTTAAAAAATATTTTTTTTTGAAAGGCAGATGTGGAATAAACATTTAATAAAAGCTATAAATAAAAACCATAACTTAAAGAATTTAAAAAATCTCAACATCCATTTAAAACTAACTGCAAAGTATCCCCAATCCACATCGCACAAGCTAACATAAAAATCAGAGTATTTAAAACCGTTGTAGAAAACTGAACATGTTTAAAAACAATGGCATAAAATAACTGAGTGGTCACGGGATAACAGCCACAGCGGAGCATCAGAGGTCCTCACCGCCGGTTGGAATAAAATCAACATCATGCTCACCTGCATCATTTAAAACTAATGAGCCTAAAGGCCCAGCATGCTATATCCGATAATAACAAGGTACATATAATAAAACCACATGCAGACACATACGTATAGGAACATAGTTTCATGACATGCGTGCGTGAAAGATCTTAAAACATTGAATCATAATGCATTCATACATAACCTCATCATATAACGAATATATATTAAGGCATGGCATAAACATAACATAACTTAAAAGAACATGCGAGTCGTATCCATGAAGTGTGAGCCATAATCGATTGATCAATCTATAAACCAACGTACGCGGCGGTGTGGTTCACCCGACCTTATCTCGGGATCCCTATATGTCACACATCTGTGCTGCCACTTCATCATGATGTCACACATGGATCCATAAGCTCATACATTAAAACAGGGGATCCCCGGGCCCGGATATCCGGCTAACTCCCATCATTAAATTTTGCCCCACATCACATCAATCCCTCAAAATATTTTTCCTTCATGCCTTAACATTTCGCAAACTTTCATGATGCATGCGTTTCATAAAAATCATGAAAATTTAAAGAAAACTTGGCCCAGTATATATTTAATTTCCTTTAAACATTTCATACTTAAATACATAACATACTATGTATATAATTAAATATATATTCATGGTCCTATACATTTTTGCGGCCTGGTCAAGGACTGGTTCAAGCGATTGGCCCACTAACTCTAAGCCCAAAGCCTCGATTAAACTTAAAATAATACTAAGCCCAACTCAAACTTGGCCCAACAACAAAGAATCAATCCTTTAAAATCAATTGAAAAACTTGGCCCAACACTGTCAAAACGGGCTTAAAACTCATTTAAATTAACGGCCCAAAATCTAACAATTTGACTTAAAATCCAAATTCTTAAAAAAAACTAACAACTTAAATAACTTTTGACTTAAAATCATTGACCCAAAAATCATTTTGACCAAGAATAAATTTTGACTTAAAAAAAAAGTTTTGACTTGACTCGATAAAATGACTTGGACTTTAAAACAAAACTACCCGGCCCAAAAATAAAATAACTCGGACCGGACTGAAAACTATTTGACTCGAGACTCGAAGAACCGA
>KQ988533.1:128975-141976 GCA_001598015.1 Dorcoceras hygrometricum
CCCCCAGGTCCAGCCATTCCTAACATGACCAGCCTTGGCTCGAACCATGAGCCACATGGTTCGAACAAAGCTTCCCAAGGGCGGCGTGCGTCGGGCACGCAATAGGGCGCCCGAGCCAACTTGGATCTTCCAGCGTCCAGCCCCAATTGCTCTCACTATGGACCACCTCTAGCCCTCCATAGGACCACCTTGAACCGAGCCATGGTCCCTAGAACCTGCCTCAACCGAATCATTGCATAAACCGATCGAGATCATGAAAGAAAACGTGAGCCATGCGTGAGGTGCAATCAAAAATGCATAGATCCGACAAGAACACAGCCAATTCATACACTTTTTTCATAAAAATCAGTCTAATACGATTTAAATGGTGAGAAAAGAAGAATACAACATGCCTTGATCGGAGAAAGGAGTAGAGATACGCGTTACCGGAGCGGAGGACAATAGATTAGGCCAAACACCTTTGAGTTCCAACCAAGGATCTGAAAATTCGACAACCTAGGGGTGAAGGGAGGTTGAAGTCGGCTGATGGAGAGGGTGAGGGAGTAGGTTTTCGAAATTGTGGGAGGTGAGTGAATGAGAAGTGTACAAAAGACCCCTCCAACTTGCTTTAATTAAAAATAAAAGGCTTAATCCCAAAACTAACCCTCCTCTAATTAAAAATGCTTAAAAATACTTAAATTTCAGACTTCAAGCCTCTAATTTTTGTAATATAAGGTCTCTCAAATTTAACAGTGTGGTAAAATTCATAATAATAGCCCGTACAGGCGAAAAACGGGTCTCCCTCGATAACTGTGCATAAAATCTCATTTTTTGGAAATGGTGCATAAAATAATAAATTTTGCTTTAAAATATGTCTAAAGGCTAAAACATTTAAAATATTTTCAATTTGGTCGTCTCCGGTTTCGTCCCCGCTTACCGGAACTCAAACAGTACCGTAAAATGACATGCACAAAGTAAGGCATAAAATCATCATATAGACACATAAATTGACATGTAATCATGCTAACATAAAGTTTTCCCCCTAGTCATGCGCTCAATAAAATGTAATTAGGATTTATGGACGTTACAACTCTCCCCCCCTTAAAGAAATTTCGTCCCCGAAATTAAATTACGTACCAAAAAGCTCTGGGTAGTGCGTCCGCATATCGGTCTCGGTCTCCCAGGTAGCCTCATCTGCCGAGTGATTCTTCCACCGGGCCTTGACCATCGGAATCCTCCCCGCTCTAAGCCTGCGCTCCTCTCGCGCGTAACACCGAAATATGGAACACGTTATGTGCTGCTGACAGACTGGGCGGTAATGCTACGCGGTATGCTAACGTACCGACCCTCTCCAAAATCTCAAACTGTCCAATGAATCTCGAACTGAGCTTGCCTCTCCGGCCAAAGCGCATCACGCCCTTCATGGGCGATATCCTCACAAATACATGGTCCCCTACTGCCAACTCCAGATCTCATCATCTACGATCGGCATAACTCTTTTGACGACTCTGAGCTGTCCTCATCCGATCTCGTATCCTGGTCATGATATCTGCTGTCTGCTGAACCATCTCTGGTCCAGTCAAAATCCTCTTGCCAACCTCGTCCCAATGCACGGGAGACCTACACCTCCTCCCGTACAAAGCCTCATAAGGAGCCATCCCAATCGATGCCTGAAAACTGTTATTGTACGTGAACTCTACTAAGGGCAACCTAGAATCCCACGTACCCTGAAAATCTATCACGCAGGCTCTCAGTAAATCCTCTAGAATCTAGATGACTCTCTCTGACGACCGTCTGTCTGCGGGTGAAAAGCCGTACTGAATGATAGCTTGGTCCCCAAAGTAGCGTGCAAGATCCTCCAAAACGCAGAAGTAAACCTGGAATTACTATCTGACACAATAGAGACTGGTATGCCATGCAGCCAGAAAATCTGTGAGACCTGGATTTAATGGAAGATTAATGTTAGATTAATCGGTTTTAAGAATTTTGGAAGTTTTCGTAATTTTGGTATTTGTGAGTTAGCAGCTGGTCGGTAGTGGAAAACCAGTCGCAGAGTGTATTTGTATATCGGGAGATCAAAATGCTGTCGTTTTGCGTTGAGTAACCAGTCATTGGCAAAGTATGCCAGCAGATAGTATCTTAAGCGCGCGTTGGGTAGGATCTGCCAGCAGCAACGCTTACGTGGATTTCAGCAGAGAGCGCTAAGGAACTTCAAAACGGCGACGTTTTGTGAGGTATCTGCTGGGTGATATCTGATAGCAGCAAGTTTTTGTAGCGGGTGCAAAACGCTGTCGTTTGGATTAGTGAAGGCGACGTCGTTTTGGTTAGCTCTAGGGGACCAGTCGTTGCATTTGTGTAGTTCAGCAGATTTGCTGACGTGTGCGAAACTACGTCGTTTTATTTAATTGGAACGCTGCGTTTTGGTTGTTGCGTCTGGTAACCAGTCGATGGTTTTAGGTGACCAGTTGTTGGCAGATACGATGACGTAAGCTGTGCAACGTCGTTTAGTTAAGTCGATGTGACACCGTTTTGCTTAGCGTTATTTGAGAAATTCAGCAGTTGGTTGGTCTTCGACTGTTGGTTGAATGAACAGTGTGTCGACTGGTTTTGTCGGTGGGATCTGTTATCAGCAGTTGAGAAGTGTATATATATTGGAAGACTTGGTCTTTGGTTGGTTTATTAGATTCCCATACTTAGCGAAATATTCTCCCGATTGTTGTTTTTCGCTTCGAACCCTAGGTTACTGTTCACCGTGAGTTTCTCCGATGAATTCCCGTCGTTTCCGGCCACTGTTTGGTACGTTTGAGGTAGCGTTGGACTCCTCTCGAGAAACTCTTCCATTCCATACCACTTTTGGAGGCTGTCGTTGTCTGGTTGTGGATCACAAAGCTACTGTCTTCGGTCGTGTGTTTGTGCGTTCAGGTAGCCTTTCGATTTGGTGCTGAGATTTTGTTCCTAGCTAGAATTGAGCTTCCTGTTGAGTTGTGGTATAGGATGATAGCTGGTTGAGTGGATAACTCCCAGCCGTGCTTTCTGTGTATTAGCGTCCCTGTGATTTATGCCCTGTGTGCTTCGACAGGTTGCAATCCAGATTTCTCGGGACCTTGTTGTAGTAGTTGTCGCACAGGAAGTAAGGTACGGATTTGGAGCTTGTAAATCAACATGTTTATGGCTTGGATGAATTGTGGTTGCTGGTTTATGGGATTACCGTGCCTAGTTGATGTCCTGGTTGAGGACTGTGTGTGCTTATTGTGTTTAATTGCTGTGTTGCATATGTTTATACGCTTGTATTCCAGCATGTTGCATACACGCATGTCATTCCTTTCAACTGTTGCAGAAATTGCCTTGTTTCGTTGTTGTTGCTATGTTGTACCAGGATGCGAGGGCGAGCGGTGATTCCGCACTCTCATCTCCCTACTGGGATTTGTTAGCCCCTATGCGCCGAGTGGCTAACTACCACAGTTCATAGGTTGGGCAACGGCAGGTTGAGCGATTGATGAATCTTGTATTGGTGGGCGAGTAGGGGTGAGTGGGTAGCTCCCACATGTCCTACACTCACCGTGGCCACACACTGATTCTATTGCAGATTTCGTTGAGCTATGCATTGCGTTCTTTGGCTCCTTTCCCTGGTTATAGCCTTCGGCTGTTGTCCCGCATATCATGCATAGCATCTGCATTTTATTCATGCTAATTACTGTTGTTTTATAGTTGCTCTCCGTACTGGGGTTTGACCCCATGTCCCTCTAGGGCTTGGTTTGTTTTCCTTGCCTGTTGTGTTGTCCAGGTTACACAGATGGTCGTGGAGCTAACCCAGCTGGTGGCGCCCCAGGAGGTGGTTAGAGTTTCCCAGTAGCGTATAGTATATATTTATGTATCAGTACTGTTAGCCAGGGGATGTCCTGTACTTGGTGGTTGTATTTGTTGTTGGAGTCTGATACTTGTGTTGATGCTATACTGTTTTACTTGGCTGGTTTTGCAACTGGGATTATATTTTGAGTATCACTAGTATTTTAAATTATATTGTTTTAAACTGTCAGGCCAAAAGCGAAAATTTTACCCACTTTTTAATAGCTTCCGCATGTGTTGTATGATTTTACTCTGTTGTGAGCACGAGGCCTGAAATTTTTGGTATCAGAGCTTAAGCTGGGATAAGCTCGATTTCTTTGATCACACTTGAGTCTAGGCACAGTTTCGTGTGTTGCATGTGCTTGACCTATGTGATTATGTGCTGCATTTTGTTGTGACATTTATGTTGTACCTGTTATGTGTTTCTTATCCTGTTGAGTGCCTTCGTAGATGCCGCCTAGACTTCGTGGTAGAGGTAGGGGGCAGTTTGAGGAATCGGCAGGATATAACGAGGATCGGCGTAGTGCTCCTAGTTGTACTCGTAGTAGCCGTGATGAGGAGGAGGAAGTTGGTGACTTGCCTCCCCCGGTGGAGAGGATGGATGTTGTTATAGCACGATTTCAGCGGATGAACCCTCCAGTCTTTAATGGTGACGAGTCCAGTGAGGATGCGGATTCGTGGCTCCAAAATATTGTTGGTCTATTTGATCGGGTTCAGTATGATGATGACCTTCGGTGGAGTTTAGCGACTCTTTTGCTAAGGAAGGCTGCCGAGCGCTGGTGGCGAGGCGCTTCTAGTACCTTGTTGGAGACCGGCGTTGGGATTACATGGGATAGTTTTTGTACCACCTTCCGGCAGGAGTATGTGCCCGAGTCTTATGTGAATGCCCGTGAGCGGGAGTTTGACCATTTGAAGCAGGGCTCCATGACTGTGAGGGAGTATGCTCGGACGTTTTCTTCATTGTTGGCGTATGTTCCGCATGTTGCTGGCCGGGAGAGGGCAAAGAGGACCAGATTTTTAGAGGGTTTGATGAGGAACTGTATCAGATGGTGCTGACAAGCAAACCCAAGACGTATTCGGAGGCAGTGGATAGTTCCATTGATATTGAGGAGGGTTTGCGGAGTCATCGTGCTCGTAGGCAGCAGGCGACGCAGATTAGTCATCCTGCTGGTCAGGGAGCGCAGTCTTCTCAGTCTTCACAGTCAGCCCATCAGCCCCAGCAGCAGCAGCCGCAGGTGACACAACAGTCTGGCCGTCAGAGGTTTCGACCCTGTGGTCAGTAGTTCAAGAAGAAGTCCGGTTCTGGCTCTTCTGGTTCAGGTAGCTCGAGTAGCAGTGGTTCTCGGGCTGAGTTTTGTGGTTTTTGTGGTGGCAAGAATCCATCGACCCAGTGTGTCGGTGTTCAGGGCTCTTGCCATAACTGTGGTCAGTTTGGGCATTACTCTAGGGTGTGTCCGTCGGCAGGATCGCAGCAGGCCGCGGCCCCGTCTCAGGGTCGTGGGGGTCAGCCTAGGGGTCGTTCTCCGCAGTTTCAGAAACCCATGGGTGGAGAGACTCAGTTCAGGCCGTTCCAGTAGCCTGGTCCATCCCGGTTCGGACAGTCGTCTCAGCCTTTCTACTCTGGACCCCAGCATGCTCAGGCCGAGGAGACGCCAAGCAGGGTGATCGCAGGTACTTTCCTTGTTTTTGATTTTCCTGCGGGTGTGTTGTTTGACACAGGTGCATCACATTCATTCATTTCTGATTCATTTGTTGTTGAGCATGGTCTGTGTACCATTCCTTTGCGCGATGCTGTTTTTTTTTTCACCCCTGGCGGTGTGAGCCTGTTCTCCCAAGAGGTTTTGTTAGATGGCGTGTTGAGGTTTGGTGAGCATGTACTGTTAGCAAATCTGATCCGTCTGATGTTGTGGGATTTCGATTGTATAGTTGGGATGGATGTGTTGTCCAACTATAGGGCCTCCGTGGACTGTTTCCATGGGATTGTGCGCTTTAGGCCTTTGTCTGGCGAGAAATGGGATTTCTACGGCCAGGATTCTCGATCGAAGATCCCGTTGGTCTCAGCGATGTAGATGTTCAGTTTGCTGTCCTTAGGGAATGCTGGTTTTATGATCTACGCTTTGGATGCGTCTTCTTCTTCTCGTGTGCAGCTCAGTGACATTCCAGTGGTGCGACATTTTCCCGACGTGTTCCCGGAGGAGATTCCTGGTTTTCCTCCGAGGAGGGAGATTGACTTCAGCATTGAGCTGGTGCTTGGCACAGCTCCGATTTCTCGTGCCCCGTATAATTTGGCGCCTGCGGAGTTGAGAGAACTCAAGGCGCAGTTGGATGATTTGCTAGAGAAAGGTTTTATCCGACCTAGTATGTCGCCGTGGGGAGCGCCCATTTTGTTTGTAAAGAAGAAGGATGGCTTAATGCGGATGTGCATTGATTTTTTCGGCAGCTGAACAAAGCAACTGTTAAGAACAAGTATCCCTTACCCAGGATCGATGATCTGTTTGATCAGCTGCAAGGTTCTGCGGTGTATTTGAAGATTGACTTGCAATCGGGATACCATCAACTGAGAGTAAGAGATCAGGATGTCGCCAATACTGCGTTTCGTATGAGGTACGGTCATTTTGAATTATTAGTTATGCCGTTTGGATTGACCAAGGCTCCTGCAGTTTTTATGGATCTGATGAACCGAGTTTTCCGTGAGTATATTGATCAGTTTGTGATTGTGTTCATCGACGACATCTTGGTATATTCGAAGACTCCTTTGGAGCATAAGGAGCATTTGCGGATTGTCCTTCAGACGTTGAGAGACCAGCAGTGTAAGCTAAATTCTCCAAGTGTGAGTTTTGGCTGGACCGCGTCGTTTTCTTGGGTCATGTTATTTCAGCCGAGGGGATTTCTGTGGATCCCAGTAAGGTTGATGCCGTTTTGAACTGGGAACGTCCCAGGAATGTATCCGAGATTCGTGGTTTCTTGGGTATGGCTGGCTATTATCGTCGTTTCATTGAAGGATTCTCTAGCATAGCAAAGCCGATGACTCAATTAACTCAGAAGGACAAGCGGTTTGTGTGGACGGAGCAATGTGAGAATGCGTTTCAATTGCTCAAGGAGAAACTGACTACTGCACCTGTGTTGTCTCTGCCGTCCGGATCAGGTGGTTTCGTTGTTTGTTCTGACACTTCGCTCAATGGATTGGGCTGTGTGTTAATGCAGAATGGTTGAGTCATTGCTGTTGGAACACGTTGGCGGATCCGGATCCCACTTCCCAGGGCGCAGTTGAAAAACAAAAATTTGCCCGGAAAGTGTTCAATACATTAATATAAATATACAAACATACATAGGGTGTTCATAGATTGCTACCTTGCTGGCGTCTAGGCGCCTGGCTCCAACCAGATTTACAAGAAAAACTGGCTCTTCACGGTAGGCGGCGGTAGATCGTCAATCAGGTCCACGACTGGAAACAATCTTCCTCCAATCAGCCTGCACTAGAAAGCTGACGGATTTTGGCACGGACGGAAACTCCTCGTCAAGCTGATCGGAACAAGTCCGATCAACGTATGCGGCGGCGGGGCGACGGAACTTGGGCGGCGGCGCGGCCGAGAGAGGGGGAGAGAGGAGAGAGGAGAGGGGCGGCCGAGTGGTCTATGGAGGCTAGGGTTATGAGTTGTGTTGTATTGCAATGAAGCCCTAAGTCTATTATAAGTAGACTAGCAATGGACTTGGACCGGCCCAACGGGCCCGGGTCCAAATGACGATATCCATCACTGCGACTTCATTACAACTCCGATCGCCGATCAGATCGGACCGATCGACTCAGTTTCCAAAACTGAATATTATGATGTGAAAAACAATTTTTCAATTGCGTATGCCTCACGGCAGTTGAAACCGCACGAGACTCGATATCCAGTCCATGACTTGGAGCTAGCAGCCGTGGTATATCCATCACTGCGACTTCATTACAACTCCGATCGCCGATCAGATCGGACCGATCGACTCAGTTTCCAAAACTGAATATTATGATGTGAAAAACAATTTTTCAATTGCGTATGCCTCACGGCAGTTGAAACCGCACGAGACTCGATATCCAGTCCATGACTTGGAGCTAGCAGCCGTGGTCTTTGCGCTGAAGATTTGGTGTCACTACCTGTATGGCGAGCAATTTGTGGTGTACTCAGACCACAAGAGTTTGCAGTATCTGTTTTCGCAGCCTGACTTGAACACGAGACAACGTCGTTGGGTGGAGCTTCTAAAGGACTTTGATTGCGAGATCAAGTACCAGCCTGGGAAGTCGAACGTAGTGGCCGATGCTTTGAGCAGGAAGGCTAGTGAGATGCTTACTTCGTTGTACATCTCTAAGGATCAGGAGCATCTTAACACTACTGATTGGAGATTCTACCCGGCTGAAGATTGTGTTATGGTTTCTTCTTTTCAAGTTGAGCCACAGATTGTTTCGACGATTCGAGCAGCTCAAAGGACTGATCCTTCCATCCACGAGTTGAAGTTGAAGGTCAGGGCTGGAGAATTAGAAGACTATTCTGTCTCGTCCGATGGGTGTTTGAGGTTTCGTGGCAGGTTGGTTGTGCCTAACCTCATTGATTTGAAGGAGTAGATCCTTCGAGAAGCGCACTGTAGCAGACATAGTGTTCATCCTGGTGCACGGAAGATGTACCATGCACTTTTGGTGGGCTGACCTGAAGAGTGACGTTGTTGGTTTCGATGCTCGTTGTTTGAATTGCCAGATGGTTAAGGCCAAAAGGATGAGACCTGGTGGTCTGTTGTAGAGCTTGGAAGTGCACCAATGGAATTGGGAGCACATAGCGATGGACTTCGTGACGCATCTGCCTCGTACCAGCAGAGGATGTGATGTTATTTGGATGGTGATCGACCGTTTGTTGAAGTCTGAACATTTTATTCCCTATGGGATGACTTTCTCGTTGAAGAAAATGGCGAAACTGTACGTGGATTTTGTGGTTAGACTGCACGGTGTGCCTGTTTCGATCGTCTCAGACCGAGATCCAAGGTTTACTTCCAGGTTTTGGAAGAGTCTGCAAGCAGCTTTGGGTACCAGATTGGCTATGAGCACAGCATATCACCCCCAAACAGATGGCCAATCTGAGCGAACTATCCAGACGTTGGAGGATATGTTACGAGCTGTAGTGATGGATTTCGATGGTAGCTGGTAGGATGCGTTGTCTTTAGTAGAGTTTTCCTACAATAACAGCTATCAGGTGACGATTGGCATGGCGCCATTTGAGGCTTTGTACGGCAGGAAGTGCATATCGCCAGTTTGCTGGGAAGAAGTGGGGGAGAAGCAGCTATCTGCCCCAGATTTTGTGCAGCAAATGAAGGATCATGTGGATCTAATTCGACAGCGGATGAAAGCTGCCCAGGATCACCAAGCCAGTTATGCAAATAAGAGGCGTCGACCTCTCGAGTTTCAGGTTGGTGATCAAGTTTTTCTCAAAGTTTCTCCGTTTTGCAGTGTCATGCGCTTTTACGCAAGGGAAAGTTAGCCCCTCGTTACGTCGGACCGTATGAAATTGTTGAGAGGATTGGCTCTTTGGCATATCGGCTGTTGTTGCCTCCGGAATTATTTTCTCTACATGATGTCTTCCACATGTTGAGGAAGTACGAGCCAGATCCATCTCATGTGCTTAGAACCGACGAAGTTGAGCTAGATCAGTCGTTGAGATACCAGGAATATCCCTTGCAGATCCTTGGAAGAAAAGAGAAACAATTGAGGAATAAAACCATTCCGTTGGTGATGGTGCAGTGGAGAAAACATGGTAGGGAAGAGGCTACTTGGGAGCTGGAGGAAAAGATGCAGCGAGAGTGGCCGCATCTGTTTGAGTAGCTGTTGAGCTAAATTTCCAGCAGTTGTGGCTTTTGGTTGTAATTCTTCCCTAGTTGTTGTTAATTGTTGCTCAGTTATCTTGAACTCTTGGCCTTGTGTTAGGCAGATTTCTGTTTTGGTTTCTGTTGCTGTATTGTGCTTTCAGAATTGTTGTTGTTTGATTTCGAGGACGAAATCCTTTTAAGCGGGGAGAAATGTGAGACCTGGATTTAATGGAAGATTAATGTTAGATTAATCGGTTTTAAGAATTTTGGAAGTTTTCGTAATTTTGGTATTTGTGAGTTAGCAGCTGGTCGGTAGTGGAAAACCAGTCACAGAGTGTATTTGTATCGCGGGAGATCGAAACGCCGTCTTTTGCGTTGAGTAACCAGTCGTTGGCAAAGTCTGCCTGTCAGGCCTCGTGCTCTTAACAGAGTAAAATCATATAATCACACGCGGAAGCTATCAAAAAGCGGGTAAAATTTTCGCTTTTGGCCTGACGGTTTAAAACAATATAATTTAAAATAGTGCGATACTCAAAATATATCCTAGTTTATAAAATCCACCAAACGCGGCTACCAGCCAACAATACACCGTATAGCATCACAACAACAGCAACAACATGTATCAGACTCCAACAACAAAATACAACAACAAAGCACAGGGCATCCCCTGGCTAACTGTACTGATACATATAAATATGCTATACGCAACTGGGATACTCTAACCACCTCCTGGGGCACCACCAGCTGGGTTGAAACCACGAACAGCTGTAAAACCTGGATTCCCTGAAAACAACACAAACAAGGAAAACAACCAAGCCCCAGAGGGACATGGGGTCAAACCCCAGTACGGAGAGCAACTGAAATAGCTAAAAGAAATGCATAAGATAAAATACAGATGCTATGCATGAGACACCGGATAACAGCTGAAGGCTACAACCAACAAGGGAGCCAAGGAACTCAAACATAGCTCCACGGGATCTGCAACGAATCAGTGGCCACGGGGTGTGTTCAAAGTGTGGTAATGAGCCACTTGCCTTGACAAAACACCCAAATACCAGATGCAACAAACAACTCAACCTGCCGTTGCCTCGCCCATGAATTGTGGTAGTTAACCACTCGGCGCATGGAGACTAACAGATCCCAGTAGGGAGATGAGAGTGCGGTATCGCCGCTCGCCCTCGCATCCTGGTAAGAAACAACAGCAATACAACGGAATACAAAGCAATGGCTGCAACAGAAATCTGAATGCAATATGGGAAATGCGTGTATGCATAAACATAGCAGCTAAACTCAACAGCAATCACATATGCACACAGCAACATCCACGGCAATGCACAAGCAACCATCTAACATTAAATCTCACGCCAATTCCCAGCTACCTCAAGCTCAGATCCGTACCTCAATACTGCGCAACAATTACCACAAAGGGATCCCGAGAAACCTGGTTGAAAACCTGCTAAACAACGAAGCATAATTCTCAGGGATGCTAACAGAAGCTCACGGCTGGGAGCTACGCTCAACCAACGCAATTACTACCAATACAACTAACAGGAAGCTTAATTCTAGGCTAGGAACAAGATCTCATCGCCAAGGAATGAAGTTCTACCTGAGCTACTCAAAATACGAACGGGCAGCAACTTCGCGTTCCTCAACTAGCCAACTACAGCCTCCAAAAGTGATATGGAATGGAAGAGCTTCTCGAGAGGAGTCCAACGCTACCTCAAACGTATCAAAAAATAGTCGGAAACGACGGGAAATTGCCGGAGAAACTCACGATGAACAGTACTAGGGTTCGAAGTACAGAGGTCGACAATCGAGAGAAAATTTACTAAGTATGGGAATTCAATAAATCAATTGAAGACCAAGTCTTCCTATATATATACACTTCTCAACTGCTGATAACAATCCCACCGACAAAACCAGTCGACACTCGCTGAAAACACAACCAGCAGATGCAAAGCAAACCAGCTGCTAAATCTCTTAAACAACGCTAGCAAAACGGTGTCGCATCGACTTAACAAAACGACGTCACACTGCTTACGTCATCGTATCTGCCATCAGCTGGTCACCCAAAACCAGCGACTGGATTCCTCACTCAACGCAACATATCTTTGCAGCTGGTACCAGACGCGACATCAAAACTCAGCGTTTCAACTAATCTAAATGGCGTCGCTTAACCACGTCAGCAAATCTGTTGAACTACACAAATGCAACGGTTGGTCCCCTAGCACTAACCAAAACGACGTCGCCTTCACTAATCCAAACGACAGCGTTTTATGCCCGCTACAGGAACTTGCTGCTAAAAGATTTCTCCCAGCAGATACCTCACAAAACGTCGTCATTTTGAAGTTCCTTAGCGCTCACTGCTGAAATCCATGTAAGCGTTGCTGCTGGCAGACTTTTCCAACGACTGGTTACTCAACACAAAACGACGGCGTATTGACTTCCCGCGATACAAATACGCATTGCGACTGGTTTTCACTACCGACCAGCTTCAACAACAAAACCAGCTTTCACCACAAAATACCAAAAATACGAAAACTTCCAGAATTGCTCTAAATGTGAAATCTGACCCGAAAATGCAAACGAAACATTCAAACAGAGATCTGAATCACCAGAAATCTCTAAAATCCGATTAATTCCAACCAAATTAATCTTAATACAATTCCAGGTCTCACATTTCTCCCCCACTAAAAATGATTTCGTCCTCAAAATCGGACAAAAATTCTGAAAACACAACACAGCAGCAGATTACAAAACATGAACTCGCCTAACACATGGCCAAGAGTTCAAGATAACTGAGCAAACAATTAACAACAACTGGGGAAGAAATACAACCAAAAGCTACAAAATACTGGACTTTAGCTCAACAGCTACTCAAACAGATGCGGACACTCGCGCTGCATCTTTTCTTCCAGCTCCCAAGTAGCTTCTTCCCTTCCATGTTTGCTCCATTGCACCATTACCAACGGAATGGTTTTATTTCTCAGCTGTTTCTCTTTTCTGCCAAGGATTTGCAAGGGGTATTCCTGATAGCTCAACGACTGATCTAGCTCAACCTCGTCAGTCCTAAGCACATGAGATGGATCTGGCTCATACTTCCTCAACATGGAAACATGAAACGACGTCATGTAGAGAAGCAACTCTGGCGGCAACAACAGCCGATACACTAAAGGGCCAATGCTCTCAATATCTCATACGGTCCAACGTAGCGAGGAGCTAACTTTCCCTTGTGTCCAAAGAGCATAACACTGTGAAACGGAGAAACCTTGAGAAATACACAATCACCAACCTGAAACTCAAGAGGTCGACGCCTCTTATTCGCATAACTGGCTTGGCGATCTTGG
>KQ988533.1:173578-222947 GCA_001598015.1 Dorcoceras hygrometricum
ACATGCATCGGGGTCTCACCTAATCCCGACGCCTTATGACCCCAAGTGAGTCGGCAAACGAGTCAAAGTGATACGCCTATCATGTAGAGTCTCAATGGCGTTTCGAGTCGTGAGGACTAATCAGTACAACCAAGACCTCGGACTTATCCACTCGACAAATGGTAACCACTTGGAAAGTCCGAACGAGGGTAGTTCGATAGATCACCAGGTCACTATCTATCGCATGCTCAGAACATCACAATTGTTCCCTACCAATGAAACGTGGTACTTCGCATCGCAGATAACTAGTCTCGAGCTCGGGCAGCCTTATCCTCATTTTGACGGCCCAATCGACTAGG
Source organism: Dorcoceras hygrometricum (assembly GCA_001598015.1). Taxonomy (NCBI): domain Eukaryota; kingdom Viridiplantae; phylum Streptophyta; class Magnoliopsida; order Lamiales; family Gesneriaceae; genus Dorcoceras; species Dorcoceras hygrometricum. Next base: position 173,917 of record KQ988533.1, read on the forward strand.
AACTAATTCAGAATACACAGTGACTATTAGATGTGTTTCATGATAGCCGTCAGACCCACTATCACATCTAACATACACTATAGTGCATTCTAGGTCTTTACTCAACGCAATTGTTAATCATCATACAACACAATGATAGTAAAGAACGCCATAAATAAATGCAAATATCATATATAAAGATTGTCATATACAAGAGTCTATAAACCCACACGCCACAAGTTGGCTAGTTGGGCATCTACTCTAACAATTACCTCTTGCAAAAAGAGGGAAATGAAGTATGAATTTCGCTTGCTGAATTATATCTTGGTGAAATCTGTTACCGTCAAGGCTGGGTTTCGACGCTGTTACTCATGAGTGATTTCTTCTGATGACGGCCATTCACTTTGGCCTGAAAATCAATTGGAGTAATATTCTGTTTGCTATTCTTAAGGAGATGGTGACCAAGTCCTCAAAGCAAGCCAAGGGCTTTGCCGCTCAGATTTGTGTTTTGCTGAAAGTTGCTCCAAATCTGACCTTGGGAGAAGCGAAGACCTTCCCTCCTCTCAAGATTCTAATAGTGAAGACAGTTGGCACGTATGTTGCTAAGAATAAAAATATTGCTGATGATGAGACAGATGAGCCAGTGGTGGCTAAAACAGCAGTGGTGAAGAAGAAGGCTGTGACAAAGAGGAGACCAGTTCTTGCTGATGTTGAGCCTGCTTCTAAAAAGAAGAGGACAACTGTGGGGAGACCAGCTCCCGCAGAAGCAAACTTGGCCATGGTTACTGTGTCTCAATATGTTGAACCAATATCTGTGGTACCTGCTGCAACTCCTCGCGCACAACGAAGACACGCACCAAAGAGGAAATTTGTGATGCAAGAAGGTTCTGATGATGAAATTGTTGATAATATCATTCACCAGGTGATTGGGGAGACTGCTGCGATTGAGACATGGGAACCAGATTTGGAGGAACCAGTGATGGTGGAGATTACTGAGACTGTGGCTATTGAGCCGGAGGATAGATGTTTCATCTATCACTAATTATGATGAAGAAGAACCCCTGGTTGAGATGGATAAGGAGGCTGACAAAGAGAAGGAGGTAGAGCCAGTGATTGCTGAGGGAATGAGCATGGAGAAGATTACTGACTCGGAGGACGCAGATCCCTTGAGCAAGGTTCTGGCGCTTACTGTAAAATCTATGTCTGATGAAGAGTCGATGTCCATTGATGACCTCTTGGCGCAGATTCCTGATAATATGATGTTGCCATCTGTCACTGCTGCCGAGCCAACAAGAATCAAATTCGGACTTGGTATTGAGATTAAGGGAGTCAAGGAAGGATATTGGTACAAGGCCAATCTTCCTCAGATTGCTATTGCCGATAAGGGAAGGCGCCCCTTGTCGCAAAAGATGAAATAAAAGGGCATCCGGCCCGAGAGATGTTTAGTTTGATTTGTGCTGACATAGAGTTTCTTGTACAGCTTAGGGAGAAAGTTATAGCAGACGTTTCTTCATTCTTTCAGCCTTCGCAGATTAGTCATCTTAGAATTAATTAAAGATATAGTCGCCAAGGAGGAACAGATGTTAGCCTGGGCTGAAACAAATTCTTTGGAGACAGCTGTGAAGAGACGGATGTACATAATCGCCAAGTATCTGGAGATGTTGTTAAGAAAATTTTGGAGGCTAGGAATAAAAATTTTGAGTCCGGCAAACCCACAACAGCCATCAATTTACAGGTTTTGAAAATGCTCTCAGATGCTCACCGGGTTGCATTGGAAAAATTGTTGAAGCAGATAAGAGAGCATAAACTTGAGTGGACTCGCCCGATTAACTCAAGGCTGTTTGAAGGAGCAAAAAGAGATCGTGGAGCAGTTATTGCCAGATCCAATACTAACGCCAGATCTACTTGCTGGATACGGAGACTGCTGAAGACTGATGGATCTTGGAAGGTTGTAGAGGACTCAGAACGGTGGATACCCATGTACAGGAAAGCTATCTCTTGTGAGAAGCAGCATCCATCTGTGGCTGATTTTGCTCCGATCTGTATGTTCCTTGAGCCAATACAAGTAGTGCGCTCTTTGCCTATCGTCAATACTTGGGGTTGGGCCAGAGTTTGTACAGATATCGTACAGTTTTCTCTTTTTGGCCATCTACAACCAGTTGGAACGATCAATCTATGTACAGCTATAGTTCCGGTTGGACCACTTTTGGATAGGAGTATAGTTCCGAGGAAGATTCGTAATAATGTTCAGCACAGTATTCTAGCAGAAAGTTTTGGTGATTTCTTTGTACAGCATACAGATCCAAGTATTTCTTCAGCTTCCAGTTCAGAAATTTTAGTTTCGATCAGATTGCCCTCTCCAGAAGCGATTCCAGCCACTCCAAGTTCTTCAAGATCTGATTCTCGAATGCATTTTACTACTGATGACATTCCTCTAGGTGAAGAGACTGCTGATCAGATTTCAATGCCTACTACTATTATCTCTTCCCATGATTATACAGACGCGATTGCACAGCTCAGAGCTTCAGTGGATCAAGTTTCCCTAGAGAAATTGCAATCAAGATTTCACTTATAAAAACTCAAGGCTGACCTCTCTAAAAGAATTTCAAGTCTTGACACTGGGTTTATTATGGCTTCAGATAATCAGGATAGGGCAGCTTTTGTTCAAACCGATATTCTCCGTAAGGAGATGAAAGATCAAAAGGCTGCTCTATCTCAAGAATTTGGAGATCAACTGGCTGCTATTCGTAATGACTTGATTGAATTAAGAGTGGAATCTCAACAGAACTTCCAGACCCTTAGCTCTCAATTGTCAGAAGTCATCACCTACATCAATAGGGATGGTGATGCCAAAAATGGGGAAAGTAGTAGAGGTGCGCAGCCTCCTCCTGACAATAGAAGCAGACCTGGAGATGGAGGGAGCAGACCTAGTGGTGGTGGTAGTACGAGCGAACCTCAGAGAAAAAGAGGCAGTGGTTCTTATAGAGGAGGTGGAAGAATGCGTTACTGGCTTGGGGAAAGCTGATCAGAGCTGAACAGTTTTTGTTATCTTCAGTTCTTGTACAAATCTTTTGTACTTAGCAGATTTTAATATATATATATAGTACGACTTTGAGCTATCTCTTTCGTATCTTTTTAAGTCGTAGGCTGCTAAGTTTTGTCATCACCAAAAGGGGAAATTGTTAAGATAAAATTTATAAGTTTTGGTGATAACAAAAATAAGACTAAGAACTGAAAATTAAGATTAAGATCGATGTTAAGTGCTCGCAAAAGAGAAGGAAGTATTTCAGATCGGACTGATAGTATTCGGGAAGGGCATTTTCAGATCTCAGTTATCGGGATAAGTATTCAGATCCGAGATATTTGGGAACAGTATACTCAGATTCAGATTAGAACCGATCAAACCAGATGAGAGCAACCCAGATTCGAGTGTATCAGTTTCAGAGTATATCAGATTTGGGTATTCTGTCAGGCCTCGTGCACACATCAGAGTAAAACCACGCAAACACATACGGAAGCTACTAAAAAGTGGCTAAAATTTTTGTTTTTGGCCTGACGGAGTTTAAAACATAGTTTAAAATACAAGATACTCAAAATAATCCCAATTTATAAATCTACAACAGCACAAATATTCAAATACAACAAATGCCCAACGTCTGAATACAACACAAATACAGATGGTCTACCAACTATATAAACTAAGCATCACACGAAGTGATACAAGTGTATACAAATACTATATATAACTGGGACACTCTAACCACCTCCTGGGGCACCTCCAGCTGGATCATAACCTCAACCAGCTACGAAACTTGGAAAACCTGAACAACAGACAAGCAAACAAACACAACAGCCCCAGAGGGACCTCGGGGTTAAACCCCAGTACGGAGAGCAACTATAAAACAGCAATGAATAGCAAAAGATATAATTCTAATGCTATGCATGAAATACAATGCAACAGCCGAAGGCTACAACCAAGAGAGGGAGCCAAGGAATTCAACAGCTGACAAAAGATTCTGCGAAGAATGGTTAGTGGCCACTGGTGTGTGTACAAGCACAAGGGAATTACCCACTCATCTTTACACCACACCCGAATACCAGATGCATCAATAACTCAACCTGTTGTTGCCCAACTCATGAACTGTGGTAGTTAACCACTCGGCGCATGAGGGCTAACAGACCAGCAGGGAGATGAGAGTGCGGTATTTCCGCTCGCCCTCGCATCCTGGTAAGAAAACAGAGCAACAACAAAGCACGGCTACAACAGCTGAAAGGGAAATGATCATGCGTATGCAATGCAACAGCTGAACAGCATATAAAACCACAAGCAATGCACACACAGCAATCAAACATAATATCCATGCCAATTCCAGCCGTAATACAAGCTCAACATCCGTACCTCACCAGCTTCTGAGCTATAATTACCACACACAGCTGCTACTATCAAGTCCGAGCAACACAGATCTGTCACCTGCTATATCAACACAAGCCACTGCTCAAAAGCCGAAACGTAAAATAACAGAAGCTGGGAGCTACAACTCCACCAGCGCTCATCTACCTTCCTAATTCAATGGAAAGCTCTAACAAAGCTTAAAGGTAGCATCTTTACTTACCCCAACGAAACTACTGGCACGGCAGGAAACGCTTATGCTAGCAAACTACACCAGGGAGGTGTCTTAGCGATCCTGCGATCTTCTTCCAGCTCTTCCAACGCTTTCTAAAGAGGTATAGAACGAAGCGCCTTAGCGAGAGGAGTCCAATGCTACCACTCTCACTCTCGTCGGAGTTGTCTACCACCGGAAATTAGGACAGATAAGGTTAATGTGAACAGTAACTAGGGTTCGCGACAAGATTGCTATCGGGAAATATTTCTAAGTATGGGATCAGTTAAACAATCGAAGACCGAGTCTTCTCTTAAATACACTACTCAAACAGCAGAAAGAACAGGACTAGATCCACCGACAAAATCAGCCGTCACAACTAATATTCCCAACCAGCAGGAATCTCGCATCAGCTTTTGCCTATCGTTAAAATAACAACCAGCAGTTAAATCTTCCGAACAACGCTAAAGCTAAACGGCGTCGCACCAACTTAACCAAACGACGTCACAGAGGAACACATCACCTTGCTACCAGCAGCTGATTCACAAACCAGCAGTCACAACGCATGAGATCTCTCAACAGCTGATGTCTAACATCACCAGCAGCTGGTACAAAGCACTTTACTCAAAACGCTGTCGTGCTAACTAATCCAAATGACGTAGTTTCGCTACCCGCTACGAAACACGCTAACAAAACCAACAACTGGTTCCTGCTCACAAAACTTCGTCGCTTCAGAGTCTCTTAGCGCTCTCTGCTGATCATCGCAACTAACATACCAACAGCTGATCACTCGCAACAGCTGGTTACGCGCTAATACACCAACGTCTGGAATCCACGTCAGCATTGCTGCTGCTTATCAAACGCAACGACTGAAATATCAACAACTGACGCGATCACTCAACGGCTGATCCCACTACTAATGATGCTGAATCTACCAACTGCTGATTCCAACACTTAGGCAAATTCGATGTCTACGCCAAGCACATCGACCAACGGCTGGTCCAAACCCGAATACACCAACGTCTGGAATCCACGTCAGCATTGCTGCTGCTTATCAAACGCAACGACTGAAATATCAACAACTGACGCGATCACTCAACGGCTGATCCCACTACTAATGATGCTGAATCTACCAACTGCTGATTCCAACACTTAGGCAAATTCGATGTCTACGCCAAGCACATCGACCAACGGCTGGTCCAAACCCGACCAACACCTGATTGTGAAAACACAGGTCTCACATCTCTCCCCCACTAAAACACGATTTTGTCCTCGAAATAAAACTCGGGCAACCACTGAACTCACAACCAAGAGTTCAAGATAACTGAGCAAACAATTACTGAAATCTGATGCAACACTCACGCAAACAGATGCGGCCACTCACGTTGCATCATCTCTTCCATCTCCCAGGTAGATTCTTCCCTACCATGTTTGCTCCATTGAACCATCACCAAGGGAACGGTTTTATTCCTCAACTGTTTCTCTTTACGATCCAAAATTCGCAAGGGATACTCAACATAACTCAACGTTTGATCTAGCTCAACCTTGTCAGTTCTCAACACATGAGACGGATCTGGCTCGTACTTCCTCAACATGGAAACATGAAAGACATCATGTAGAGAAGATAATTCTGGTGGCAACAACAGCCGATACGCCAAAGGGCCAATCCTCTCAACAATTTCATACGAACCAACATAACGAGGGGCTAACTTTCCCTTGTGTCCAAAGCGCATGACACTGCGAAACGGAGAAACTTTAAGGAAGACGAGATCACCAACCTGAAACTCTAGAGGTCAACGCCTCCTATTTTCATAGCTGGCTTGGCGATCCTGGGTAGCTTTCATTCTCTGTCGAATCAGATCCACATGATCCTTCATCTACTGCACAAACTCTGGGGAAGACAACTGCTTCTCCCCCACTTCTTCCCAACATACTGGCGATCTGCACTTTCTGCATACAAAGCCTCGAACGGCGCCATACCAATCGTCACTTGGTAGCTGTTATTATAATAAAACTCAACTAAAGATAACGCGTCTTGCCAGCTACCACCAAAATCCATCACAACAGCTCTTAACATGTCCTCCAACGTCTGGATAGTTCGCTCAGATTGGACATCTGTTTGGGGGTGATACGCTGTACTCATAGCCAATCTGGTACCCAAAGCTGCCAATCTGGTACCCAAAGCTGCTTGTAAACTCTTCCAAAACCTAGAAGTAAACCTCGGATCTTGGTCCGAAACGATTGAAACAGGCACACCGTGCAATCTAACCACAAAATCCACGTACAGTTTCGTCATTTTCTTCAACGAAAACATCATACCATAGGGAATGAAGTGCGCAGACTTCGACAATCTGTCGATAACAACCCAAATCTCATCGAAACCTCTGCTGGAACGAGGCAAATGCGTCACAAAATCCATCGCTATGTGCTCCTAATTCCATTGGGGCACTTCCAAACTCTGCAACAGACCACCAGGTCTCATCCTTTCAGCCTTAACCTGCTGACAGTTCAAGCAACGAGCAACAAAACCAGCCACGTCGCTCTTCAAACCAGCCCTCCATAAGTGCGGTTTCAACGCATGGTACATCTTCCGTGCACCAGGATGAACACTGTGTCTACTGCAGTGCGCTGCTCTAAGAATCTCCTCCCGAAGATCTATCAGGTTGGGCACAACCAACCTACCACGGAAACGCAAACAACCATCGGACGAAACAGAATAGTCCTCAAGTTGACCAGCCCTGACCTTCAACTTCAATTCGTGGATGGAAGGATCTGTCTTTTGAGCCGTTCTAATGCTCGAAATGATCTATGGCTCAACTTGGAAAGAAGAAACCACGACATAATCATCAGCCGGGTAAAACCTCCAACCCGTAGTGCTAAGATGCTCACGGTCTTTACAAACATACAACGACGCAAGCATATCTCCTTGAGCCTTTCTGCTCAACGCATCAGCCACTACATTAACTTTCCCAGGATGATACTTGATCTCACAATCAAAATCCTTCAACAGCTCCATCCACCTACGTTGTCTCATATTCAAGTTAGGCTGTGAAAACAAATACTGAAAACTCTTGTGGTCCGAATACACCACAAACTGCTCGACATACAGATAGTGGCGCCAAATCTTCAACGCAAAGACCACAGCTAGCTCATGAACTGGATAACGAGTCTCGTGCGGTTTCAACTGCCGTGAGGCATACGAATGACTCGTCCATGCTGCATCAATACACAGGCCAATCCATTGAGCGAAGCATCAGAACACACAACGAAACCACATGAACCAAACGGCAAAGCCAACACAAGCGTAGTAATCAACTTCTCCTTGAGCAATTGAAAAGCATTCTCGCATTGCTCAGTCCAAACGAACCGCTTGTCCTTCTGAGTCAACTGAGTCATCGTCCTAGCTATACTAGAGAAACGCTCTATAAAACGACGGTAATAGCCAGCCAGACACCTCAGATACATTCCTAGGTCGCTCCCAGTTTAAAACAGCATCAACCTTACTGGGATACACAGAAATGCCATCCGCTGAAATCACATGACCCAGAAACACGACGCGATCCAGCCAGAACTCGCACTTAGAAAACTTGGCATACAGCTGCGAGTCTCTCAACGTCTGAAGAACAACTCTCAAATGCTCCTTATGCTCCAAAGGAGTCTTCGAATACACCAAGATATCGTCGATGAACACGATCACAAACTGATCTATAAACTCGTGGAAGACCCGGTTCATCAAATCCATGAAGACTGCAGGAGCATTAGTCAATCCAAAAGGCATTACCAGAAACTCAAAATGCATGTACCTAGTACGAAAAGCAGTCTTCGCGACATCTTGATCTCTAACCCTCAACTGATGGTACCCTGAACGTAGATCGATCTTCGAATATACGGCAGAGCCTTGCAACTGGTCAAACAAATCGTCGATCCTCGGCAATGGTACTTATTCTTCACGGTAACTTTGTTCATCTAACGGAAGTCAATGCACATTCTCATTGTGTCATCCTTCTTCTTGACAAACAAAATAGGCGCTCCCCATGGAGATATGCTAGGTCTGATAAAACCTTTCTCTAGCAAGTCATCTAGTTGCACCTTGAGCTCTCTCAATTCAGTAGGTGCTAATCGATATGGTGCACGCAAAATCGGAGCTGTGCCGGGCACCAACTCAATGCTAAAGTCAATCTCCCTCCTTGGAGGAAATCCAGGAATCTCCTCCGGAAATACATCAAGAAAACGACGCACCACTGGAACATCGCTGAGCTGCACATGCGAAGAAGAAGATGCATCCAATGCGTAGATCATAAAACCCGAATTCTCCGCCGACAACAAGCTGAACATCTCCATCGCTGAGACTAGCAGAATCTTCGACTGGGAATCCGCACCGTAGAAATTCCATTTCTCACCGGACTGAGGCCTAAAACGCACGATCCCATGGAAACAATCCACAGAGGCCCTATAACTGGACAACACGTCCATTCCCACTATGCAGTCGAAAAACATCAGACGAATCAAATTCGCCACTAGCACATGCTCGCCAAACCTCAGAACGCCATCCAACAAAACTTCTTGGGAGAACAGGCTAGCACCGCCATGAGTAGAAACAGACACAACATCGTGCAAAGGAAAGGTATGCAGACCATGCTCGATCACAAAAGAATCAGCAATAAACGAATGCGATGCGCCGGTGTCAAACAACACTCGTGCAGGAAAATCAAAGACAGAACAAATACCTGCAATCACTCCGCTCGGCGTGCCCTCCGCTTGCTCCCTCGTAATGGCATTCACTTGAGCATGTTGGGGTCCAGAGAAATGCTGCTGAGACGACTGTCCGAAACACGACGGACCAGGCAACTGAAACGGCCTAAACTGTGTCTCTCCAACCCTAGGCTGCGGGAACTGAGGGGACGACCCCTAGACAATCCTCCTCGACCCTGAGGTGGGGCTGTGGCTTGCTGCGATCCAGCTGATGGACACACCCTCGCGAAATGTCCATACTGACCACAGATATTACAAGAGCCCTGCACACCAACACACTGAGTCGACGAATGCTTGCCTCCACATAAGCCACAAAACTCTGCTCTAGAACCACTGCTACTAGAGCTGCCAGAACCAGAAGAACCAGAACCAGACTTCTTCTTAAACTGATGGCCACGAGGTCGGAACCTCTGACAGCCAGACTGCTGAGCCAACTGCTGCTGCTGCTGCGGGGGTTGATGGGCAGACTGGGAAGACTGCGAAGACTGCGCTCCCTGAACAGCGGGACGACCACCCTGAGCACCCTGAGGCCTAGCACGCGACCTCCAGTTCCGTAGACCTTCCTCGATATCGACAGCGCTATCCACAGCCTCTGCATAGCTCTTTGGTTTACTCGACAAAACCAAAGTATACAACTCTTCATTCAAACCCTCAATAAACTTGGTCCTCTTGGCCCTCTCCCGGCTAGCAACATGCGGGACATACGCCAACAGAGAAGAAAACCTACGAGCATACTCACGCACCGACATCGTACCTTGCTCCAAATTGTCGAACTCCCGCTCACGGGCGTTCACATACGATTCCGGGACGTACACCTGCCGAAAGGCAACACAGAAGCTATCCCAAGAAATCTCCACACCAGTCTCCTCTAGCGTCCTTGAAGCGCCACGCCACCAATGCTCCGCACTCTTCCTCAGCTGGATGGTCGCCAAACTCAACCGAAGCACATCATCATACTGAACACGATCAAACAAACCAGTGATGTGCTGCAACCACGAATCCGCATCCTCTCTAGACTCATCACCGTTAAAGATTTGGGGACTCATCCGTTGGAACCTAGCCATCACAATCTCCATGCTTTCCACACGGGTTGCTAAGTTGTCAACTTCATCCTCTTCACGCCTACCACGACCACGAGAAGGGAAACTACGATGATCCTCGTTCTGATCTCCAGACTCATCCTGAAACTACCCTCTACCTCTACCCCTACGTCTAGGCGGCATCTCTACGAAGGCACTAAACAGGATAAGAAAACACAGAACAGAAACAGCATAGAAATCACATATCACACAAACAATATGCAACACATAAGTCACATAGTCAATAACAAGCAACACACGACATTGTGCCTAAGTGTGATCCAAGAAATTGAGTTTATCCCAGCTTAAGCTCTGATACCAAAAATGTCAGGCCTCGTGCACACATCAGAGTAAAACCACGCAAACACATACGGAAGCTACTAAAAAGTGGCTAAAATTTTTGCTCTTGGCCTGACGGAGTTTAAAACATAGTTTAAAATACAAGATACTCAAAATAATCCCAATTTATAAATCCACAACAGCACATATATTCAAATACAACAAATTCCCAACGGCTGAATACAACACAAATACAGATGGTCTACCAACTATATAAAACTAAGCATCACACGAAGTGATACCAGTGTATACAAATACTATATATAACTGGGACACTCTAACCACCTCCTGGGGCACCACCAGCTGGATCATAACCTCGACCAGCTGCGAAACTTGGAAAACCTGAACAACAGACAGGCAAACAAACACAACAGCCCCAGAGGGACCTCGGGGTTAAACCCCAGTACGGAGAGCAACTATAAAACATCAATGAATAGCAAAAGATATCATGCTAATGCTATGCATGAAAGACAATGCAACAGCCGAATGCTACAACCAAGAAAGGGAGCCAAGGAATTCAACAGCTGACAACAGATTCTACGAAGAATGGTTAGTGGCCACTGGTGTGTGTACAAGCACACGGGAATTACCCGCTCATCTTTACACCACACCCGAATACCAGATGCATCAATAACTCAGCTAATGCTATGCATGAAAGACAATGCAACAGCCGAATGCTACAACCAAGAAAGGGAGCCAAGGAATTCAACAGCTGACAACAGATTCTACGAAGAATGGTTAGTGGCCACTGGTGTGTGTACAAGCACACGGGAATTACCCGCTCATCTTTACACCACACCCGAATACCAGATGCATCAATAACTCAACCTGCTGTTGCCCAACTCATGAACTGTGGTAGTTAACCACTCGGCGCATGAGGGCTAACAGACCAGCAGGGAGATGAGAGTGCGGTATTGCCGCTCGCCCTCGCATCCTGGTAAGAAAACAAAGCAACAACAAAGCACGGCTACAACATCTGAAAGGGAAAATGATCATGCGTATGCAATGCAACAGCTGAACAGCATAAAAACCACAAGCAATGCACACACAGCAATCAAACATATTATCAATGCCAATTCCAGCCGTAATACAAGCTCAACATCCGTACCTCACCAGCTTCTGAGCTATAATTACCACACACAGCTGCTACTATCAAGTCCGAGCAACACAGATCTGTCACCTGCTATATCAACACTGCTCAAAAGCCGAAACGTAAAATAACAGCAGCTGGGAGCTACAACTCCACCAGCGCTCATCTACCTTCCTAATTCAACGGAAAGCTCTAACAAAGCTTAAAGGTAGCATCTTTACTTACCCCAACGAAACTACTGGCATGGCAGGAAAAGCTTATGCTAGCAGCCTACACCAGGGAGGTGTCTTAGCGATCCTGCGATCCTCTTCCAGCTCTTCCAACGCTTTCTAAAGAGGTATAGAACGAAGCGCCTTAGCGATAGGAGTCCAACGCTACCACTCTCACTCTCGTCGGAGTTGTCTACCACCGGAAATTAGGACAGATAAGGTTAATGTGAACAGTAACTAGGGTTCGTGACAAGATTTGCTATCGGGAAATATTTCTAAGTATGGGATCTGTTAAACAATCGAAGACCAAGTCTTCTCTTAAATACACTACTCAAACAGCAGAAAGAACAGGACTAGATCCACCGACAAAATCAGTCGTCACAACTAATATTCCCAACCAACAGGAATCCCGCATCAGCTTTTTCCTATCGTTAAAATAACAACCAGCAGTTAAATCTTCCAAACAACGCTAAAGCTAAACGGCGTCACACCAACTTAACCAAACGACGTCGCAGAGGAACACATCACCTTGCTACCAGCAGCTGATCACAAACCAGCAGTCACAACGCATGAGATCTCTCAACAGATGATGTCTAACATCACCAACAGCTGGTACAAAGCACTTTACTCAAAACGCTGTCGTGCTAACTAATCCAAATGACGTAGTTTCGCTACCCGCTACGAAACACGCTAACAAAACCAACAACTGGTTCCTGCTCACAAAACGTCGTTGCTTCAGAGTCTCTTAGCGCTCTCTGCTGATCATCGCAACTAACATACCAACAGCTGATCACTCGCAATAGCTGGTTACGCGCTAATACACCAACGTCTGGAATCCACGTCAGCATTGCTGCTGCTTATCAAAAGGCAACGACTGAAATATCAACAACTGACGCGATCACTCAACGGCTGATCCCACTACTACTGCTGCTGATATCTACCAACTGCTGATTCAAACACTTAGGCAAATTCGATGTTTACGCCAAGCACATCAACCAACGGCTGGTCCAAACCCGACCAACACCTGATTGTGAAAACACAGATCTCACATATTCGGGTTATTCCAGTTATCGGGTTAAGGACTTCAGATCAGAGGGTATCAGTTTTGATTCAGAGGCTACAGTAACAGATCTAGTTATATTTGTTCAGCAGGATTTAGATCTGACAGAGAGTATTGTTTAGAGTAAAGTACAAAAAGGGGAATATTTCAGATGTGACGGCTATACGAGTAAAGAGATATATCTTGGAGCTATTCACAAAGGGAATCTTCGAAAAGGGAAAGAGAGCAGATTTCAAATTTCAATATTAAAACAGATGCAAGCTTCAAATCTCTTAAGATGCTATCAGATGACTATTTGAGAGAAATCAACGATCACGATTTAAGCAAAAAAAGCCTGTTAGACAATTTGAATTGAAGAGACAAGATCAGAGCTATTTTGAGTATAGTTGCACAGTACGCAGAGTTGGTACAACCGATGATTACCTACTTTGGTATATAAGTCAACTCAGCTCTGACAAGCGTAGATAACTTTTTGCATAGCATTAATGGAGAATTTGATGTTGTGATACGATGAAGATATGCAAGCAAATGTTGTGTCTACTGGCTCATTTATTGACCGTTGAGCATGAATATTATATATAGCTGTAGATTTCAAATGAAGAAGCTCTCGGTCACTCTCGGTCATTGTTGAAGCTCTCTTGTGCTCTCAAAAAATCTATTCGCTCTGGGAATATTCAAGCGCTCATTCAAAAATTATCTAAGTCCCAATGTTCAATCTCAAAGAACTTTTTCGTTCAGTTCTCATTAGATAAATTTTCGAGATATCTTCTGGTTTACTTTTGTAAACAGGTTTCATTGTATAGAAACCAAAAGAATTACAGTACTCAACTATATCGTGTTCTTTGTAAATTCAGATTTGGGTCTGTAACGAACGTGCTTCTTGAAGAAGTTCAAAAATTACGTTGATTGTAACTTTGCAGTGTTATCTGCGTGGTAGAAGTTGCTAGGAGTTCACTTGGAGCAAGGCTCAGTGGGTGTAGACAGAGGCTGTGTTCACCAAATCTTCTAGTGGAAACTTCCTGAAAAGGAAGAAGGGGAGACGTAGGATTTAAAGATCCGAACTTCCAAAAACAAATTCTGAACTCTAGCTTTTACTTATTGCATCTTATTATTTTACCTAACTGTTCACTTTTTAATCGGCTTATTTCCACACAATTATTGTTAGTCGAGAAAACAGACTTAAACTGAGAGCCTCAGATCTGGTCATTTGGATCTGAGTTAAGCGAGACTTGTAAAAACTGTTTTAAGGTTTGAAAAATCAAAAATCGTAGGAGTTCATTCAACCCCCCTCCCCCTTCTGAACTCCTAAGCTCATTTTAACTATATTTTTTATTTCATTGATCCTATCAACTTTAACATAAACTGGTTGAACTGAATGCAACAAGCAAGCATTAAATAGAAAACAACGAATCAATATATATTTTCCAGATGCAGCAATAATCAATTTTACTTGTCTGAACTGAGAATCGCAACGAACAGATGGCCTTGGCTGGAAATCTTCTCAAGAACACTCGACGAGCTCTTGTATATTTTGAGAGAAATGAAAGATTTTCTTGTAACGCAAAATGAGTTCTTGAACTTAAGTAGAAATCATATATGTGGGAGTAATAATTTGTAGTAGGTAGAAGTAAAATTATTAGGCATGGTTAGTTTACCAAATCCTTGCAAAATTAATAAAAACTCCCTACGACTATTTTAATTTTTTCCATCCCATTTTATAAAACAGATCTCCCATTCAAATTCATTTGTTTACAAGAAAAGCTGCTCCAGCTCGGGACTATGCTTGGAACGAAATCCTTCTAGAGCCATCTGGCCGTGCTTCTAAGATGGAAGAAAAGAAAGAATCAGCTTATAACTAATGCTAGCTTGAACTGAAATCTGGAAGCTCAAATCTCAAAACTGCCCTTAAAATAAAAAGGCTAAAAAATTGTGGTCCTATGGATTTTGGGGCGCTACACACTTAGTCCTTCTATTCTTTTCGATTATCCATTTACTCCATTCCGTTGAATCCCATGGGTTTGGGTGTCACAGAGATTCTGGTCGTGGACCGGATTAGGCTTCGATCCAGCCGTTCAATCATTGAAATGCCAATTCCCTCGTGGAATTGGTCGGAGCTAGGCGCCTAGATGCCATCAAGGTATGCTCTAAACATCCTAACAGATTTGCTTACGTAGGAGTCCAGCTGTACTCACTGTTTCAGTAGTGAAGAAAAGTTGTATCAGCCGTAGCGCTAAACAGAAGATGCAATCAGCTGTTGCAAGCATTCATCAGTTGCAAGCAATCAGCTGTTGCAAACAGAAGTCAAGACCAGCAGTTGATACAACAGGTGGATCAGCAACCTTGACGTCAGCACAATCAGCATTTGAACAACTGGAGTCTAACGAATCAACAAACGAACAGAAGCTGTTGGCAGATACTATTACAGAATCTGAAGACAGCAACCTTGACGTCAGCAGAATCAGCAGTTGAACAAAGAACAATTATCCGGCTATGAACTGAAGAGAACGATTCAGCAGTGAGCTACAGTACGTTCAGCAGTAAGCTACAGTATAATCAGACGCTGGAGTAGCTGGACCAGCTGGTGCGCAGAGAACGGTCAGCTGGAAGCAGATGAGAGCAGTCAGCTGGAAGCAGATGAGAGCAATCAGCTGTAAGCAGATGTCGACCAGATCAGACGCAAAAGAGGAATCTGAATCAGATGTGGAGCAGCTGATTCAGATGTTGGATTAAATATATTCAGATGCTGTCCAGACGATGTTAATCAGCTGCTGCGCAAACGTAAATGAATCAGACGTCGATGTGAAGAAGAATTGAATCAGCTGATGAAGATGATTCAGGCGTAGCGCTAAGGAAAATATTAATCAGACGTTGCATGAATAAAGATGAAACAGCTTGTGCGCAAAGACGTAAACAACTCAGGATTTGAATCAGCTGTTGAATAAGTAAATGAACCAGATGTTGTTGTGCAGCTGTTGACATATCAGATGTTGATCAATAGAGGCGAATCAGCTGTTGGAACAACGAACAGCAAAAAAACTGATGAGATATACGAAGAGAACCAACAGCTGATGAGCGATACGAAGAAAACCAACAGCTGAGCGAACAGCTGTTGAACAATTCGCTGGTATACATTCAGATGCAATCAACCGCTTAAATGTAAAGAATCAATGGTTGAAATTGAGTCGTTCAAATGCCTTAATTTGAGGAGACAAGATTTGTACTATTCTGGGAAATAGTACAATATACAGAGGATGATTGCACAAATTTGGGAAGAAGACAAATTGGCCGTAACAAGCGCAAAAGGGATTTGAATCTACTGTCTAACGGCCATATTTGGAGAGAAGCTATTTATACGAAGATTTTGAAGAAGACAATTTGATCAATCCATAAGGAACGAAGCACAAAGAAATTACAGAGGGAAGAAAACAGGAAGATGAAGCAGTCGACCATCATTAGAGAGGAGCTTATTGAAGTGTCGACTGCTGAGTCTTCATCAGCTCTTTAGGAGCATTTCCCGAGTGTGTGAGATTTATTATTTCGATAGTTGTTCTTACACTGTATATCTCACACACAGAGATTCATTCACATTCTTGAGAGTTGAGCGATATTGTATAGTGAATGAATCGCAAACCCAAAATGCAAAAATCAGATCCCGTCCAAGCACGAAGACGTTAAACTCTGTGTCTGTAGCCTTTATCACATAGGCGTAAAACAAGTGAGTGACACAGCCGAGGGCTGGTGTAAAGTCTAGGAGTTCATCTGGAGTGAGGCTCGGTGATTGGGTCTGTGGATCAAATTCTTCTAGTGGAACCTTCCGAGGAGGAAGAAGGGGAGACGTAGGATATTTATATCCGAACTTCCATAAACAAATAGCAGTGTATTGTATTCTTACGATTTAGAGTTTCCACATATGCATTTACATATAGCACGCATAACACTTCAGTTGCACACACAATAATCGAACAGATTTCTGTAAACAGAAATCTGTTTGTGTTTAGTTTTAAAATTAGGATTCAGTTCTGGTGTTTTCCGCATATTTTTATTACATACCAGATCTGTCTCCGGTGCTCTGTTTAATGTTCAAGAACCCGAGGTATTGCACCTCTTTGTAGCAGCGCAAAATTTTTAATTATCAATAGCAGCGCTCGCTATCTCTTCTTATTATTGGATAAGATCTCTCGGTTTTGTGTTGTTTATTTTATTGCATCGGTGAGATCTGATCCTTCGGTCCTAAAAGATGCTTTCCGATCTTCATATGCTTGTGGTAGAAGACTTGAAAGACGATAGCACATGGTCTTAAATGGGAGAAGACGTGTTGCTCAAAAAATTTTGAAGGTCGCCCACGTGATCGAGGTGCTATAATTTCCAGAACCAACACCAATACTCGATCTACATGCTGGATTAGAAACCATGTGGTGATCACTGGGTGACGATACCTCGGGAAGTTGTAAATAATGATATTTCACGTCAACGATCTTATAATGACACACTCCATTCTGTTAGTGATTTTTTCAAGCTGATGAAGAAGCGGTGGGGAGATGTTTGTATAAAAGTTGCACAATTTTCTGTCTCTGGTAAACTTCTGTCAGTAGGCTCTATTAATTTTTGCCGCACTCTTGCAGTTTTTGAGCCTATTTCATATTTTGTTTCTCGTCAATCAACAGTTACTGGTTGGGGATGGAGTCAACTATGTACAGCTTTTGTTCAGTATAGTTTGTTCAGTGGTTTGCATACAGATGATATTCGCAGTTTTGTTTCAACTATTGCTTTGAACAGATCAGTGTTGAGGGATGTACAGTTGGTTCAGAGTTCAGTTTTTGTTAGTCCTCATGTACAGTTGCTTTTGGCCCAGCGTCCTCACTCTCCATCCACCACAGATGACTATTCCATGCATTTTGTTGAAGATGACATTCAGTTGGAAGATGATTCAGCTCCTGATCAATTTATTTTGCCTTCCTCTGCCACAGCTATCTCTGCCACTATTGATGCTCTTCGGGAATCTTTCTCCAATTTTGCTGCTAATCAATCGAGGGATTCTCGATAGAAGAATAATGCTCTTGGCGAAGTGATGAACAAAATCGATCATGTTAAAAGAGTCTTCCTCGACAGTATTGCTGAGCAAAATGAAACCTTCCGGGTTTTATTCAAACGTAGTCGCCAGGAAGCTCAAAATGACAACAATGCACTGTCGCTAGCTCTAAAAGTTGTCCGCACTCAAAATGTTATATTATCGACAGACTTAGAGGCTACTAGAAAAGAATAGAAGGATATCAAGGCTGCGTTATCGAAGGATTTTGATGATAAAATAGCTGATATTCACAACGAACTTCTGGAGTTTCTTATAGAAACACAAGGAAAATTGGCTTCCCTCAGTACTCACCTTGCAGAACTCGTTGCCTTTCTCACTAAGGGCAGTGATGACAAAAAGGGGGAAGATATTAGCAGCCGCCGCCCTCAACCACCGCCTGGCAATCAAAGCAGACCCAGCGGGGGAAGTGGTGGTAGTGGAAATAGAGCAGATGAACAGAGCCGTCCTGTTGGAAGTGGTAGCAGAGGTGGAAGTCAGAGAAGAGGCGATAGGAGTGGATCTTCCAAGAGAAGATCTTACAGCAGTGGTGGTGGACCATTCAGAAGATCATTTAAAGATTGGCTAGGATAATATTGTTGTTGATGCTGTTGATCTCTTAGTTGTACAAATCCTATGAACAGTCGTCAGTTAATGAAATTTAGTATTTCAGCAGACCCTTGTGCAATTTACTTTTGCTCATTTATTTAAGACGATAGGCTGCTAAGTTTTTTCATCACCAAAAGGGGGAAAATTGCTAAGATAAAATTTATTAGTTTTGGTGATAACAAAATAAGACAAGAGCTAAATTCAGAAGTAACACTTGGATAGTCAGCCGTTGAAGATGGTCAACTACATGTTTGGAGCAAAGTATACTTTAGATGTTGAATTGACCAGTCAGTTATTGGGATTGAATATTTCAGTTGTTAGATATCAGATCTTGGTATTCGGGAATATTTTAGCAGTGGAGTTGAAGCACTTAGTTGATAGGATACTATTTCAGAGGTTGAAGTTATACGGTTATCAGTTTCTGGTTTCGGGTTTTTATGTCAGTCTTGAGAGCAATTCAGATGTTGATCAAGGGTTACGCAATCAGACTTTGGTATTCATTCAGCAGTTGGGTACTTTTGTCAGGAGTATATTAATTCAGTAGTTGGAGATTCGCTTCAGTAGTCAACATATTTCAGCAGTTGGGTATTTATTTCAGTAGTAAGTATTTTCAGTAGTTTGCTACAGTGATTTTGATTCAGTCGTGATTGTTGTTGGAACATTCAGTTGTTGCAACCAGCCGTTATATCATATTCACAATTACAAAATGGGGAATAATTCAGACGTTGGGTATCTATTCAGGCATTGGATATCTAATCAGCAGTTGGTATAATCAGTCGTTGGTTGTTATGATCAGCAGTTGAATTCTACTTCAGTAACGAGCAACAAAACTACGTCATTTGGATTAATTGATACGACAGCGTTTTGCTTAGCGCTAGAAATCATATGTTGGTTTATGAGTGCATTCAGTCGTTGTTACGATCAGTATTTGGACACTCAGTTGTTGCAAAGATTTAGTTGGCAGCGATGAACTATTCATCTTCTTCAAGAAAGGAAAAGCTGTATTAACAATAAGAGAATTCAGGCGCAAACAACAAATCGATTCAAACGCGATTATATATTCAAAATGGAAAGAATCAATGGTGAAGATTAAATCGTACTATTGCCTTGAATTAAGGAGACAACATCGGTACTAATTTGGATAAATAGTACACAATATACAGAGAACGTTTTACGGTGATTGCACAAATATGGAAAGACGACAAATTGGCTCTGACGATGTGCAATTTACCATTTGTTGGAGCAGGATATACGGTCGCACGATTAACAGACTTTTAAAAAGGGATTTTGTTTCCTTAGCCAAATTTAATGACCGTTGGAGGAATAATAGTATATATAGAGCTGATATTTGAACTGGAGAAGCTCTCGGTCACTCACAATCTTCGCTCTCTTCGTCTAAGTCATTCATTGGCTCCATCATTCTCGAGCTTACTCTCTGTCGAAGATATCATTCAAAAGCTCACAAACTCGAAGAACACAAATGTTAATTTTCACAGACATTACCTTCGAGTCATCTTCTGGTTCACTGTTAAATCGAGTTTCTTTGTTTAGAAACCAGAAGATTTACAGTCTCAATAGATCTGTATTCACTGTTGTTATTCTAGATTGAGTCTGTAACAAACGTGCTACACAAAAGCCGTTTGATAAACATATTAAGTGTTGTAAACACCAGCTGCGACTGCTTTGTGATTGGTGTTGCTAGGAGTTCACTTGGAGCGAGGCTCGGTGATCGGGTGTTTGCAGAAGCCCTGTAACCATCAAATCTTCTAGTGGAACCTTCCTAAAAAGGAAGAAGGGGAGACGTAGGATATTGATATCCGAACTTCCATAAACAAACTATCGACCCTTAGACTTTTACATTATTGCATTTACTTACTGCCTTAATCTGTTCACAAATTAATCGACTTCTTTCCGCACTTTTTGTTAGTCGAGAAATTTGATTTTAAACTGAGATATCTTAAATATGGTAACTCGGATTTAAGTTAAGCGGGTGCTTGTAAAACTGTTTTAAAAGGTTTCGAAATCTTGAAAATACCAAGAGTTCATCGGTATGTTGTGTTAAATGATAAAGTTTGTGTGGAAGGTGTAACAGATGAATCAAGGGTGAAGAAAACCCCTGTGAAAAAGGCTGCGTCTAAGAAAAGACCAGCTGTTACTACTGCTGCTGAACCACTCGTGGAAAAGAAGAGGACGACAAAGAGTAAATCTGGCTCTTCAAAATACAAATTGGAGATCTTGTCTGTGGCACACGAATCAGTGCCTCTTCAGATGATTACGCCAACTCCAGTTGCCCCAGCTGAGCAACCCTCTGTGCCAAAACGAAAAACTCAGAAGAGGAAGAGGAAGTTGATTCTAGGTTCTGATGATGAATTTGTTGAACAACCAGCTGCAAAGGTCGCTGGTGAGACTATTGTTGAGTAGGAACCAGTTGTAGAGGTTCCTGGAGAGACAGTTATTGAAGGCATTGCTGAACCACATTCTGAGCCAGCAGTAGCAGATGTTGCTAACGCAGGTATGTCTACTGCTGATGATGTTGACACTATAATTGAGCAGGTCCTTGTTGATACTGCTCAAATTGGACCAGACGAGGAAGAACAAGATGTTTGTGGATTAGATGTTGGGGAACAGACCGCTCCAAAAGCGAGTTTGAATAGTGGTTGAATCTTTCATATGAGGAATTCCATGCAAGACAAGCTGGACAACCAGTTGTAACTGCTAGTGACACTGATGAGGACTTGGAAACAGTGGAGGAAATGGAGACAGAGGCTGTTGAACAATCTGCTGATGAGGCAATGTCTCTGGAAGATATTTTCATGACAATTCCAGTAGAGTGCCCATTGCCGTCTGCAAATGTGGAGATAACGAAGATTACTTTAGGCAAGAGTATCTCAATCCCTGGATTCGATGAAGGGGACTGGTACAAGGCCGGTCTTCCCAAGATTCCTGCGGCGGATAAAGGGAAGGGACCCCTTATGGAAAGAGACCCAGTTAAGGGTAATCCCGCCAAGGAGCAATATTCTCTGATTCTTGCAGATATAGAGGTTCTTGTACAGTTACAGGAGCAGATTATCGACGACGTAGATAAATTCTTTAATTCTTTCAGTCTCAAGAATTTGGCGAATCTAAAGATAGATGAGTCGTATTTTGATAAGGAGGCACTCATTTTGTCTTGGGCGCAAACAGACTCTACTAGAGTAGCTCTCAACAGGAGGATGTACATATTAACTAAGTACAGAGAATTGTTAATCAGGAAATTTTTGGAAGCAAGGAAGATCAATTTTGTCCCAGGTGAAGGTTCTTCTGCTACTGATCTCAAAGTACTGGAGATGCTGATGGATCTGGATATATTTGTGGTAGAAGACTTGAAAGAACAGACGATGGCACACGGTCTTAGATGGGAGAAGACGTGTTGCTCAAAAATTTTTGAAGGTCGACCGCGAGATCGAGGTGCTGTAATTGCCAGAACCAACACCAATACTCGATCTACATGTTGGATTAGAACAATGATTTGTGTTGATGGTGTGGACAGCAATCCTTACGTGGAGTCCAGCATGACAGATTTGCTTACGTAGGAGTCCAGCTGTACTCACTGTTTCAGTAGTGAAGAAAAGTTGTATCAGCCGTAGCGCTAAACAGAAGATGCAATCAGCTGTTGCAAGCATTCATCAGTTGCAAGCAATCAGCTGTTGCAAACAGAAGTCAAGACCAGCAGTTGATACAACAGGTGGATCAGCAACCTTGACGTCAGCACAATCAGCATTTGAACAACTGGAGTCTAACGAATCAACAAACGAACAGAAGCTGTTGGCAGATACTATTACAGAATCTGAAGACAGCAACCTTGACGTCAGCAGAATCAGCAGTTGAACAAAGAACAATTATCCGGCTATGAACTGAAGAGAACGATTCAGCAGTGAGCTACAGTACGTTCAGCAGTAAGCTACAGTATAATCAGACGCTGGAGTAGCTGGACCAGCTGGTGCGCAGAGAACGGTCAGCTGGAAGCAGATGAGAGCAGTCAGCTGGAAGCAGATGAGAGCAATCAGCTGTAAGCAGATGTCGACCAGATCAGACGCAAAAGAGGAATCTGAATCAGATGTGGAGCAGCTGATTCAGATGTTGGATTAAATATATTCAGATGCTGTCCAGACGATGTTAATCAGCTGCTGCGCAAACGTAAATGAATCAGACGTCGATGTGAAGAAGAATTGAATCAGCTGATGAAGATGATTCAGGCGTAGCGCTAAGGAAAATATTAATCAGACGTTGCATGAATAAAGATGAAACAGCTTGTGCGCAAAGACGTAAACAACTCAGGATTTGAATCAGCTGTTGAATAAGTAAATGAACCAGATGTTGTTGTGCAGCTGTTGACATATCAGATGTTGATCAATAGAGGCGAATCAGCTGTTGGAACAACGAACAGCAAAAAAACTGATGAGATATACGAAGAGAACCAACAGCTGATGAGCGATACGAAGAAAACCAACAGCTGAGCGAACAGCTGTTGAACAATTCGCTGGTATACATTCAGATGCAATCAACCGCTTAAATGTAAAGAATCAATGGTTGAAATTGAGTCGTTCAAATGCCTTAATTTGAGGAGACAAGATTTGTACTATTCTGGGAAATAGTACAATATACAGAGGATGATTGCACAAATTTGGGAAGAAGACAAATTGGCCGTAACAAGCGCAAAAGGGATTTGAATCTACTGTCTAACGGCCATATTTGGAGAGAAGCTATTTATACGAAGATTTTGAAGAAGACAATTTGATCAATCCATAAGGAACGAAGCACAAAGAAATTACAGAGGGAAGAAAACAGGAAGATGAAGCAGTCGACCATCATTAGAGAGGAGCTTATTGAAGTGTCGACTGCTGAGTCTTCATCAGCTCTTTAGGAGCATTTCCCGAGTGTGTGAGATTTATTATTTCGATAGTTGTTCTTACACTGTATATCTCACACACAGAGATTCATTCACATTCTTGAGAGTTGAGCGATATTGTATAGTGAATGAATCGCAAACCCAAAATGCAAAAATCAGATCCCGTCCAAGCACGAAGACGTTAAACTCTGTGTCTGTAGCCTTTATCACATAGGCGTAAAACAAGTGAGTGACACAGCCGAGGGCTGGTGTAAAGTCTAGGAGTTCATCTGGAGTGAGGCTCGGTGATTGGGTCTGTGGATCAAATTCTTCTAGTGGAACCTTCCGAGGAGGAAGAAGGGGAGACGTAGGATATTTATATCCGAACTTCCATAAACAAATAGCAGTGTATTGTATTCTTACGATTTAGAGTTTCCACATATGCATTTACATATAGCACGCATAACACTTCAGTTGCACACACAATAATCGAACAGATTTCTGTAAACAGAAATCTGTTTGTGTTTAGTTTTAAAATTAGGATTCAGTTCTGGTGTTTTCCGCATATTTTTATTACATACCAGATCTGTCTCCGGTGCTCTGTTTAATGTTCAAGAACCCGAGGTATTGCACCTCTTTGTAGCAGCGCAAAATTTTTAATTATCAATAGCAGCGCTCGCTATCTCTTCTTATTATTGGATAAGATCTCTCGGTTTTGTGTTGTTTATTTTATTGCATCGGTGAGATCTGATCCTTCGGTCCTAAAAGATGCTTTCCGATCTTCATATGCTTGTGGTAGAAGACTTGAAAGACGATAGCACATGGTCTTAAATGGGAGAAGACGTGTTGCTCAAAAAATTTTGAAGGTCGCCCACGTGATCGAGGTGCTATAATTTCCAGAACCAACACCAATACTCGATCTACATGCTGGATTAGAAACCATGTGGTGATCACTGGGTGACGATACCTCGGGAAGTTGTAAATAATGATATTTCACGTCAACGATCTTATAATGACACACTCCATTCTGTTAGTGATTTTTTCAAGCTGATGAAGAAGCGGTGGGGAGATGTTTGTATAAAAGTTGCACAATTTTCTGTCTCTGGTAAACTTCTGTCAGTAGGCTCTATTAATTTTTGCCGCACTCTTGCAGTTTTTGAGCCTATTTCATATTTTGTTTCTCGTCAATCAACAGTTACTGGTTGGGGATGGAGTCAACTATGTACAGCTTTTGTTCAGTATAGTTTGTTCAGTGGTTTGCATACAGATGATATTCGCAGTTTTGTTTCAACTATTGCTTTGAACAGATCAGTGTTGAGGGATGTACAGTTGGTTCAGAGTTCAGTTTTTGTTAGTCCTCATGTACAGTTGCTTTTGGCCCAGCGTCCTCACTCTCCATCCACCACAGATGACTATTCCATGCATTTTGTTGAAGATGACATTCAGTTGGAAGATGATTCAGCTCCTGATCAATTTATTTTGCCTTCCTCTGCCACAGCTATCTCTGCCACTATTGATGCTCTTCGGGAATCTTTCTCCAATTTTGCTGCTAATCAATCGAGGGATTCTCGATAGAAGAATAATGCTCTTGGCGAAGTGATGAACAAAATCGATCATGTTAAAAGAGTCTTCCTCGACAGTATTGCTGAGCAAAATGAAACCTTCCGGGTTTTATTCAAACGTAGTCGCCAGGAAGCTCAAAATGACAACAATGCACTGTCGCTAGCTCTAAAAGTTGTCCGCACTCAAAATGTTATATTATCGACAGACTTAGAGGCTACTAGAAAAGAATAGAAGGATATCAAGGCTGCGTTATCGAAGGATTTTGATGATAAAATAGCTGATATTCACAACGAACTTCTGGAGTTTCTTATAGAAACACAAGGAAAATTGGCTTCCCTCAGTACTCACCTTGCAGAACTCGTT
Source organism: Dorcoceras hygrometricum (assembly GCA_001598015.1). Classification (NCBI taxonomy): domain Eukaryota; kingdom Viridiplantae; phylum Streptophyta; class Magnoliopsida; order Lamiales; family Gesneriaceae; genus Dorcoceras; species Dorcoceras hygrometricum. The sequence continues at coordinate 199,493 of KQ988533.1, forward strand.
GCCTTTCTCACTAAGGGCAGTGATGACAAAAAGGGGGAAGATATTAGCAGCCGCCGCCCTCAACCACCGCCTGGCAATCAAAGCAGACCCAGCGGGGGAAGTGGTGGTAGTGGAAATAGAGCAGATGAACAGAGCCGTCCTGTTGGAAGTGGTAGCAGAGGTGGAAGTCAGAGAAGAGGCGATAGGAGTGGATCTTCCAAGAGAAGATCTTACAGCAGTGGTGGTGGACCATTCAGAAGATCATTTAAAGATTGGCTAGGATAATATTGTTGTTGATGCTGTTGATCTCTTAGTTGTACAAATCCTATGAACAGTCGTCAGTTAATGAAATTTAGTATTTCAGCAGACCCTTGTGCAATTTACTTTTGCTCATTTATTTAAGACGATAGGCTGCTAAGTTTTTTCATCACCAAAAGGGGGAAAATTGCTAAGATAAAATTTATTAGTTTTGGTGATAACAAAATAAGACAAGAGCTAAATTCAGAAGTAACACTTGGATAGTCAGCCGTTGAAGATGGTCAACTACATGTTTGGAGCAAAGTATACTTTAGATGTTGAATTGACCAGTCAGTTATTGGGATTGAATATTTCAGTTGTTAGATATCAGATCTTGGTATTCGGGAATATTTTAGCAGTGGAGTTGAAGCACTTAGTTGATAGGATACTATTTCAGAGGTTGAAGTTATACGGTTATCAGTTTCTGGTTTCGGGTTTTTATGTCAGTCTTGAGAGCAATTCAGATGTTGATCAAGGGTTACGCAATCAGACTTTGGTATTCATTCAGCAGTTGGGTACTTTTGTCAGGAGTATATTAATTCAGTAGTTGGAGATTCGCTTCAGTAGTCAACATATTTCAGCAGTTGGGTATTTATTTCAGTAGTAAGTATTTTCAGTAGTTTGCTACAGTGATTTTGATTCAGTCGTGATTGTTGTTGGAACATTCAGTTGTTGCAACCAGCCGTTATATCATATTCACAATTACAAAATGGGGAATAATTCAGACGTTGGGTATCTATTCAGGCATTGGATATCTAATCAGCAGTTGGTATAATCAGTCGTTGGTTGTTATGATCAGCAGTTGAATTCTACTTCAGTAACGAGCAACAAAACTACGTCATTTGGATTAATTGATACGACAGCGTTTTGCTTAGCGCTAGAAATCATATGTTGGTTTATGAGTGCATTCAGTCGTTGTTACGATCAGTATTTGGACACTCAGTTGTTGCAAAGATTTAGTTGGCAGCGATGAACTATTCATCTTCTTCAAGAAAGGAAAAGCTGTATTAACAATAAGAGAATTCAGGCGCAAACAACAAATCGATTCAAACGCGATTATATATTCAAAATGGAAAGAATCAATGGTGAAGATTAAATCGTACTATTGCCTTGAATTAAGGAGACAACATCGGTACTAATTTGGATAAATAGTACACAATATACAGAGAACGTTTTACGGTGATTGCACAAATATGGAAAGACGACAAATTGGCTCTGACGATGTGCAATTTACCATTTGTTGGAGCAGGATATACGGTCGCACGATTAACAGACTTTTAAAAAGGGATTTTGTTTCCTTAGCCAAATTTAATGACCGTTGGAGGAATAATAGTATATATAGAGCTGATATTTGAACTGGAGAAGCTCTCGGTCACTCACAATCTTCGCTCTCTTCGTCTAAGTCATTCATTGGCTCCATCATTCTCGAGCTTACTCTCTGTCGAAGATATCATTCAAAAGCTCACAAACTCGAAGAACACAAATGTTAATTTTCACAGACATTACCTTCGAGTCATCTTCTGGTTCACTGTTAAATCGAGTTTCTTTGTTTAGAAACCAGAAGATTTACAGTCTCAATAGATCTGTATTCACTGTTGTTATTCTAGATTGAGTCTGTAACAAACGTGCTACACAAAAGCCGTTTGACAAACATATTAAGTGTTGTAAACAGCAGCTGCGACTGCTTTGTGATTGGTGTTGCTAGGAGTTTACTTGGAGAGAGGCTCGGTGATCGGGTGTTTGCAGAAGGCCTGTAACCATCAAATCTTCTAGTGGAACCTTCCTGAAAAGAAAGAATGGGAGACGTAGGATATTGATATCCGAACTTCCATAAACAAACTCTCGACCCTTAGACTTTTACATTATTGCATTTACTTACTGCCTTAATCTATTCACAAATTAATCGACTTCTTTCCGCACTTTTTGTTAGTCGAGAAATTTGATTTTAAACTGAGATATCTTAAATCTGGTAACTCGGATTTAAGTTAAGCGGGTGCTTGTAAAACTGTTTTAAAAGGTTTCAAAATCTTGAAAATACCAAGAGTTCATTCAACCCCCCTTCTGAACTCTTGCAGTTGTTTTTCGAACCACATTGATCCTATCATGTATTGGCCGTTCCCGGGCTCAAAAATTTTAAACTTCCGCTACACCACGGGAGCGGGATCCGGATCCACCCCTGCGCCAAAAATTTTAAACTTCTGCTTCGTACAGCTCTGAGCTGTTCTGTCCTGCACCGTACAGCTTTGAGCTGTTTGAGGTGTTCTGCTCTGCTTATATTTCCTGAGCTGAATCGCATCTGATCTGTCTTCAGGTCTGTTCTAACTTATGATATCTGTTCTTGATCTGTTCCAATCTGATCTTGTTGCCTGAGCTGATCTTCCCTGAGCATATACGCTTTAAGCTGATCGAAGATCCTGAACTGATCTCTTTTTCGCTGTTCTTTTTCTTCGCTGAACTGCGCTATGTACATACAACGTACTTATTCTGCTCGCAGCTGATCTGAACTGATCCAGTTTGCTTCTGATCTGCTACAGTTCGCTTCTTCAACTCGCAGTCGATCTGAACCAGCTCGCTTCTGATATGATCCAGTTCGCTTCTTCAGCTAGCAGCTGGTCTAACCAGCACGCTTCTCTAATCCAGCTTAGACCTGCGCACTTGATTAAGTCGTTAGAAATATAAGAGCAGATTTTGTGTTCATCAAAATCCACATTTGATCTACTATGCAGATCCAACATACATGAATAATAACCAATTAAAAAATTCTTGCCTTTATTTTAAGAAAAAGATTTCAGGAAAGTGGGGTTGTTTCACTTTATTGAGTATTACACTATATTTTACACAATAAATATTTATGTAAAAATATATATTTTGATTTTTTTCTGTTTTTATTTCATTACATATGGTATAGGTATAGCATCTATATACTGGATGATTATTGTGTATGAAATGCCCGATTAACCTTTTAAACTTTTAAACCGTCGATCAAACCAAATTTAAATCATATTTCCAAAAACATTGTCGGGCAAGTAAATATAAAAAAAATCGGAATAAGATTTTCTTGAAACTTGGAAAGTTTATCTATATTTCTCTTATCTATATATGAAAAGGTTAAAAAAAATTCAATATTGATGTAGCCAAATTAGTTCAGCCGACAAGCTACTACCACGTCGAGGACCTCGGGAACGTCGGGCGTCGGGGATTTTTGAAGGGGTGCGCGCTCCTGCAACCAACAAACACTTGTGAAAGGGCGCCGGAGATGTATCCGGCGAAGCCCCTCCGATGCTTAAGTCAGCCGTGCACGAGAATAAAATGAGAGGAATATAAGCTGTGTGCGAGAGAGTGCAATAATAAGTGAATGAATCCCAAAGAGCAAACCTGGGGGGTATTTATAGAGGGGCTAGGCAGATGAATCGTCTCGTGGGCACGTTCTATCGAGACGTGGGTGAGATCGCGCGCACGCCTTCCGCATAATACGACCCACGTTCTCCGCCCTTTGCGGAAGTGCTTTAACACATCGAGTTGGGGTCCTCGGGAGAGACCTCGAACTCATCTGGTCTCCTCGGGCTTATAAGCTCTTTTCCTCGACGAAGGAGCTCGGGTGACTCCCGAGAGTATAGCAAGAGCTCGAGGAAAGGCCCGAGCTCCGAGCTCTTTGCGCGCCTCTTGATTGCTTTTGCCCTTGATGAAGTAGGGAAGGCTGATGCTTTGTCATACAGTGTTACTAAGGGTTCTCGGGTCCCGAGCTACTAACGGGGGGCATCAAACGTCGGGGTTGTTTTGCAAGATTCGTTCCAACTCTTGATCCCACAGACGACATTCAGCAGTAGTGTGTCCATAGTCCCTGTGGAAATCGCAAAACTTGTCGGATTTTGGGTTCCTCGGGTTCCCGTCACTGCCCCGGGGACGTTGGACGATCTTCCTTTCATCACAAACTTCCAGAGCCCGGACTTTGCTTACTTTCAAAGGTGTTCGAGTAGAGAACTCCCCCAACAGTAAGGGGGGCTCTTGTCTAATCAGTCTTGGTTGAGGTCTTTCGACCCGAGCATCCCGCCCAGTCCGAGGTTGCGGCCTCTGTTCGATCTTTCTTGAGGACTGTATTTCCTCCACATTAACATATTTCTCTGCCTTGGTCAGGAGTTCATCAAATGTCTTCGGGGGCTTCTTGACCAGTGATTTAAAGAAATCGCCACCCCTCAACCCCTGGGTAAACGCCCCGATCTGGAGGTCGGGCGTAGCAGATGGCACTTCAAGGATGGTCCCATTGAAGCGTCGAATGTACTCATGAAGAGTCTCATGCTCCTTTTGTTGGGATTGGTCCGGATCCGCACCCCGGCAGGCAGCGGAAGAACAAAAATTTGACCGGGATGCGATCAATACGAATAATCAAAACAGATCTACGTATCAACATACATAGGGTGTTTAGCAGGTCACCTGTCTGGCACTTGTGCCTGGCTCCAACCGGTGTTTCAAGAACCCGGCGCTTCTCGGTTGATTGCGGTAGATTCGTCAATCCGGTCCACGACCAGACTCGAGGCTCCTTCGTCAGACTGCACTAGAAGTCCTGACGAGATCAGCACGAGCGGATTCTCCACGTCGAACTGGCCGGAAACAGTTTTCCGGCTCTCCGACCCTGGTGCGGTACTTTCTGTGTTACTGTTCTCCCCACTGCGCTGAGTTCTAGTCCTCTTTGGTGGCATCTTGTATCTTCTTCTTCTTTCCCACAGACGGCGCCAATTGATGTAGCCAAATTAGTTCAGCCGACAAGCTACTACCACGTCGAGGACCTCGGGAACGTCGGGCGTCGGGGATTTTTGAAGGGGTGCGCGCTCCTGCAACCAACAAACACTTGTGAAAGGGCGCCGGAGATGTATCCGGCGAAGCCCCTCCGATGCTTAAGTCAGCCGTGCACGAGAATAAAATGAGAGGAATATAAGCTGTGTGCGAGAGAGTGCAATAATAAGTGAATGAATTCCAAAGAGCAAACCTGGGGGGTATTTATAGAGGGGCCAGGCAGATGAATCGTCTCGTGGGCACGTTCTATCGAGACGTGGGTGAGATCGTGCGCACGCCTTCCGCATAATACGACCCACGTTCTCCGCCCTTCGCGGAAGTGCTTTAACACATCGAGTTGGGGTCCTCGGGAGAGACCTCGAACTCATCTGGTCTCCTCGGGCTTATAAGCTCTTTTCCTCGACGAAGGAGCTCGGGTGACTCCCGAGAGTATAGCAAGAGCTCGAGGAAAGGCCCGAGCTCCGAGCTCTTTGCGCGCCTCTTGATTGCTTTTGCCCTTGATGAAGTAGGGAAGGTTGATGCTTTGTCATACAGTGTTACTAAGGGTTCTCGGGTCCCGAGCTACTAACGGGGGGCATCAAATATCTTATAATAGATATAAAACTTTTCATGGTCTCTTTGACATGATCACTTCAATATAACAATTCCATTCTTTCAATTTACTTGAAAAAATTTTTTATACTTGAAAGCATATTCCCATGCATGTTTGCCCCATATTTACTCTTACATAGAGAAACTTACATTTAGTATCATTATTTGAATCTAAAATATATTTAACCAACATATAATCTTTACGGAAAATGTTACATATATGTTGAGGGTTACACATTGATTTATATATTGTGTCAAATTACAAGTTATCCAAAGTGACTTTTAATATAGTTGTTTTACATTTAATTGCATTTATGATTTAAAATTTTCAAATGTATGTAATAACCCGTCTTTGTATATCTAGCATCACTCAATAGTTCTTTTGCCAAATTTGAAGTATTTTTCTCTGATATTTTTAATATTTAATTAATGTGCATGGTAATATTAAACTGCCCCACTATTTAGAGTAAGGATTGATACTTTTTTTCACACTGCTCAGAATAATCCATCATTTTGAATTTCATTTTGTTTCTTTATTACATATATGTTTTATAGTAAATTTTTTTCTAATTTTTAGTCTAGATGAGAACTAAAGAGAAGAAATTAATTACATAACTTTATACTACGCCCACTGTTTTCACACACAACAAAAAAAGTACCAATTTCAATATATTTCACAGATCAATTTTTAATGACCCATAGATCATCAGTCATAAAGGTTCCATTTCAAATTTTCATAAAGTACCCATTACAGAGATGACTCGAAACTAAACCAAGTCCCTATAATTTTCATGTAAATACCCATCGAATAGGTGACTCTAAACTAAACCAAGTTCCCATTAGTGTAAAAAAAATTATACCCATTCATATTCATCGGATTATAAATTAGTTCTTTCAGTACGACAACTTGAGACATCCGATTTTTTAAGGCTTTTTTTTTAAAATAATATAAAAAAAAACACCGATTTCCAAAATATAACAGTTGTAGGACCATTCCAAATTTATTATAATCCGGGAGTTACTCCCGGATTCATCCTTAATTTTTTTTTTTTATTTAAGTGTGTCAGAATCCGGGAGTCAATCTCCTGAATTCTGAAAATATCTGCCACGCCTACTGTTTATTAAGCACGCATTTTTTTTTTTAATAATTTGTCAGAATCCGGATGAATGAGGGAATCCCGGATTCTGCAGCACACGGTTTTTTTAAATTTGGTCACTCTCCTTTCTTTTTCCTCGCTCATTTCCTTCTTTTCATTCGTTGTTTCCCTCTTCGTGCGTCCTTCGTCTTCTGCTGTAAATTGAGGTAATTTACTTTGTTTAATAAGTTATTTGTTTAATAATTAGATCTATTTATTGTTTAGTTTATTTATCTGTTAATGTAATTTTTGGTTTACCTAAATTTGGGGGCATCGATCTAGTTGTTGTTTACTAGCACTGTAAAAATAAATTTATGAATTAGATCTTGAATCAATGAAATTTGAATACAATCAAATTGCTAGAAGAAGACGTGTTTCCAATATTTGAGCAATTTGTACAAAACTGAGAACTTTTAGCAGATAGCGCAAGGTCGAGATGTTTATTCCTAGAACTTATTGCTGCTTTACAGCCACAATTTGGTTTCGACGTCGATATTTTCTTGTGGGCCGAAAGGATTGGTGTAAAATTGGTCATGAGAGGTAAAGGCAGCCATGATTCTGTAATTTCTGTCAAAAAAACGTTGCTTAGAATACTTCTGCACGCCATTTTTTGAGATCTTGTTGGAGAATTACACTACTGTTTTCTTTCCAACTTGTTGGATTTGCCCGTACTTATGTGAAAATATTAGTCCTGTTGAATGCTGATTGGGAAATTATGATTAACGTTAAATACAATTTACCTATTTGAGATACCTAAATTTGTATAGATTATGTAAAATTTGATGAGACAAGGTAGGTTAAATGGATGGTAAACATGGTGTGAGAGAAGGGTACAGGCAACTACCACGTGTTTTGTATCATTAAAAGTGATTGCTCATAGTTAAGAGCCCGACCAATCCAAACCAAAGTCCGAATTAATAGTACTAAATACGTCCATTGAATCGATGATGGATACACTTACTTCTTCTCACCAAGATGTAAGACTAAATATTTGTAATTGATTTAAATTTAGGGTGCAGTAATTGATAGTACCGTTAATTTGTTAATTTGAGGGGTGATCGAAATTTATGAAGATAATTAGGGGAGATCACTTTTATATTACAATAATTAATGATATTTTGAATGTTAATTTTAGTAACATGGCTTAGGACTTAATGTTAATTTTAGTAATATGGAATGAAAATAATTAATTAGCATGATAAATTATGTATTATAATTTTCGGGAGAGCCCAACTACTTTAACGAACATTACGTCTTCTCTTTATTGATCAATTAATTTATTTATTAATTGTAGGATGGCCGAGAACATCGATAATGTGTTATATTTACGTGATCCTCATATTTCGAACAATATCGGTTCCAATGTTATGGATATAGTCATTCCACCACGACGATCGGATAAATCGTTGTGGACAGTGGTGAGAGATGGGCTTCACCTTCGTGTCCGCCTTCGTCTTGCTCAGATGGGCTTCTATGGTTTAGTACAATGTGAGCCCATAAAAAAATTTGATAATCATTTAATTACGGTCCTGGTGGAGAGATGGAGACAAGAAACCCATACTTTTCATCTTCCTATGGGCGAGACTACCATAACGTTGCATGATGTCGCAATGATCTGGGTTTAAACATTGATGGATTGCCCGTCACCGGAATAGATATTATATAAATGCAAAAAAAAAAAATATGCACAAAAATTACCTTCTTATTCGTGATATGCTGAATCAGTATAACGACTTTGATTATAGTGAGAGCCGAAGAATTGGATTTGGACCGAAGATATAAACTTGGGACTGAAAATTAATTTATAGAGGAAATTGAAGGATACAAAAGATTTGCTTTGTATCGAATTGAGCGATTTCTCTTGTAAATGGCGCGGGTATATATAGGTGATAGAATCCGGAGTTTAGAACTCCGGATTCAAAAAATTCAGAGCACAAAAAAAAATATCGTTATGAATCCGGAGTTTGAAACTCCGGATTCACAAAAAAACATGCAAAATAAAAATATCATGTCAGAATCCGGGGTTCAGATTCCCGAATTCTGACACGGTAATTTTTAAAAAATAAAAATCTTATGAATCCGGGGTTCTGTACCCCGGATTCTGCAAAGTTAATAAAAAAAAAAATTTTTACTGTCAGAATCCGGGCTTAGACGCCCGGATTGTAATAGTTTGGAAAACATTTGCAAACTGCACTAGTTTGGCAACGTCACATTGTTTTTATATTATTTTTAAAAAAAGCCGATTTTTTAAAGATCTATCCAGTTACTATGCGGAAATAAAAATAATAATCAGCTCACGGAAAATTTAACAAACTTTTTAAATGTTATTAACATAACTTTAACTTAATTTATTGAGGATGAACAAAAATTAATCACGTGTGCATTTCCACATTTTAACCCGAACTGCAATTTGATTTACATATTTAATATTTTTAACGAGGCCATATTATTTCTAACTGATACAAGAATCCAGAAGCCGCCAGCTGGAGATTGGAGAAAAATTGAATAAACATCAAGAATTTCCTTAAAAAAAAAAATTCATCGAGAAGGTGGTGCTTTCTTCCTCTGCGTTTCTACGATCCGGAATCTGAGATCGGGTCATCCGAATCCAACCCGAAATCGAAAAAATGCCATCTCGTAGAAGAGCGCTTCTCAAAGTCATCATTCTCGGGGACAGCGGGCAAGTGTTTGTTCGATTATACGTTCGTTTTTTTTCATGATAGATGCGCATCTTGTTCAAGTTTTGGATTCATGTGTTGTTGTTGGATGTTGATTTGGTTGTCGTGTAATGTGGGTCTTTAATTTCTTGGATTTTGAATTGGTATTTCTGTTTTTAATGTTCGATGAGCTGATAAGATCTATGATACTACGACTAGATCATGCAGTAGGGTTGAAAGAAGATGGTTGATAGTTGAAAGTTTTTACTGATAAATAATCTTCTCGAAGTTTTAAGCCTGAATTTCCTCTTTAATAATGTAGTTTACTCGTATTTTTATGTGGAAAGATGAGTTAGTTATGAAGTAATTTTATTTTACGTAATTTCCTTTGTTTAATACAGTATGTTTTAAGGTTTGAACAGAAACATTTTGAATTTCATTGCTTTAGAAAACATATTCACCTTGTTATGATATACAAGTATGCAACTCAGTTCCTTACAGAAAATCTCAAATTTTTATTGTTCTGTTTAACCGAAAATTCTCCTTTCAATTTCATGCGGGTTATTAGGGATCCAAATGTATGTTGAAACCAAATAAAAGGGAGAAATATGTTCACTTATCACTAAAATCAGATGCTCAGATGATGTTCCTTGTGTTTATCTTTTTTCCATCTGAATTTTTCTGCATATAGACTAGCAATATATCACCATTTATAACAAATGATTTGTTGATTGACCTGTGTGAAATTTGGTTGTGCTTGATGCAGGGTGGGAAAGACGTGTTTGATGAACCAGTATCCTTAAAAGTTATTCATATATGTTAGGATAATTGCTCTAACTTAAGCTACCCTCAATCTGTACTTTTCTCCTTGACAAAATACTATTGCTAGTTTATATTGTGGTTTTTCCTTGACCTATCACTTATAGGTATGTAAATAAGAAATTTAGCAACCAATACAAGGCCACTATAGGGGCAGATTTTCTGACCAAGGAAGTTCAGTTTGAGGACCGACTCTTTACTTTACAGGTATGTCAGAACTCGGGAATTTATCATGATAGCAATTATAGTTATAGAACTCCGTTAATGGTTTTGAGGGAGCTTGGCTTCGTTTTATATTTTAAGATGTTATGTTTTTGTCTTCTTTATTTGTAACTTTTGTCATTGAAGTGAGAGAAATTACCAAGGAACTAGTTGGCTAATTCAGACAACTTATTTCCGCATTAAGTTATCAAGATGATCAAGTTCGTAGGACCTTGCATCACTGTGAGATGCTACAAAAGTGTGGTGCCGCATGTGGCCCAATGGTGTTTGGGCATCATGATATATTAGTTTTTGAGCCAAGATGAGAACCATCCGTGTTTCACAAGCCTTATCCCTATATATAACTCGATTTTCAAAATTCTCATATTATATTTATGCTTCAAAGACAATAGCCATTCCGCTAGATTTAGGTATCTAAAAATTCATCTGGAAGGTACAGTTTGAGGAAAAATATGTTTCGGACATATTCTTATTTCAAGCTTTTTGGGATTGAATTGGAAATCTAAACAGATACATATCTTGTTAAGCTGTCATACGGGTATAATTTTTGAGTTGGGAAAACGTGATCAGACTGCTGAAATTTTTTATTAAATTATTTGTATTTCCATCTACATCTAAATGTGTTGGCTTTTCAAGATCTTGAACTTAGTTTGTTCTTGAATTAGATATGGGATACAGCTGGCCAAGAAAGATTTCAAAGTCTTGGGGTTGCTTTTTACCGTGGTGCTGATTGCTGTGTACTTGTCTATGATGTCAATGTAATGAAATCATTTGATAATCTTAACAACTGGAGAGAAGAATTTCTAATTCAGGTAATTAATATTCTTTTTGTCTTCTTACCTGGCCTCAGGTTACTGAGTTATTCATTCTTAAATCTTGGGAAAGCAGGATATTCTTCTCCTTGGTGCCATTTTTTTTGCCGTGTTTCTTTGAGGACAACACTTCTCTATAACCATTCATAGAACTGAATTTGAATATCAACCTCTCTCTTCCTCATGCTGTAGTCGAAGTTGATTAGATTAGATTAGTATAAAAATCCAGGGTATAACCCTTGTAGTTTAAAATATAAATTTTTATTATGCTTTTCTTTTTTGCTTTTGTCCGTGCTTGGTAACAAGAGTATGGGGATGGTCTTTTTATATGTTTTAGTTTTAGTGTGCTAAGACAGTCAGTTTTTTCTTATGGTCTATGTATATGTTTTATATATATATACATATATATATATATATATATATATATATAGAATCTATGTCATATGTTTTTAGTTTGAGGATAGCTGAAAATTTTGTTTGGCTGTTTTATATTTTAAAAATACTATTCCTTTTGTGCTAGTTATTTAATTGGCAATAGAGTACAATTTGAGAACAATGTTGTCATTTTTGCTGCCCCGCTGTTTTATTATTTAGTTTGGAAAATGACAAATGTGGACACAATGGAAACTTTTCCTGCAGGCAAGCCCATCAGATCCAGAAAATTTTCCATTTGTTGTGATTGGCAATAAGATCGATGTGGATGGTGGAAATAGCAGAGTGGTAAGCTTCCTTCTTTATGGTTTTCCTTTTTCTTTTCCCTTTCTTCAAAGCCTTTTTCCCTGTGATGAACGGGTACTTCTGAAAAGGTATATAAGTTGCCAAGACACAGTTATCTCTCACTCTAGGAATGCCCCGTTCTTGAAAGAAATAAATGGAACGTATTTGGAATTTTTTAGGGGGGTGACACTCTGTAAACAGATGATGTTTGTTCACCTTATTGTTTTATTGGAGGAAATGCGATGCCCATATTTATACTACTACGGACTATCATCATTTTCGGTTATTGAACCTGATCTTTTCTTTGCCATTGATTAGTTTTATGCCACTCAATTGAATCGTTGCAGGTTTCCGAGAAAAAGGCTCGGGCTTGGTGTGCCTCGAAAGGGAACATTCCCTACTTTGAGACTTCTGCTAAGGAAGGCACCAATATTGAAGAGGCTTTCCAGGTCATCGCGAAGAATGCCTTGAAGAGTGGTGAAGAAGAGGAAATGTGAGTAATTAACCAAAAACCTGCGTGCTCTCGTTTCCAAATCTGGTTCAAATAGGTTCATTCGCATATAAACATCATATTAGTTTGCTTTGACATCTAGACATATGTTTTCGGTGAGTGCATTAATCCAAACTGCTTGGGATCAACTCAATAAGAGCTCTTCCACTCAAGTTCATCTGTTTCTTAATAAAAGTTGTTTCAAATATTGCGCTCCTATTGTTTCCTATAACTCTTGACTTGACCTCTACTGTTGGGATATTTTCTAGTTTAGCTCTTCTACGGTGACTAGGACACCCTGAGTGTAAGATCGAAATTAATTGTGAGTTTATTTGAGGTCATACAATTTCCCTTGGCTTCTATTGTGGCTGGGTGAGAGTGAGAGATGATCATAACATGGAACGATTGTTTTCTAACTTCAGAGAATTTTTTGGTGGCATTGAAGGTACTTACCCGACACAATCGACGTTGGAAGTGGTAGTCAGCAGAGGTCTAGTGGATGCGAGTGCTGATCGAACACAGCCCTGTGTAAACTACTAAATGCTATTGGTTGAATGTGTGTTTGTGTGTGTATAATCTTCGATTTTAAAGAGTTGCCGAGGATTTCGTGCAAGCGTTATTTTTAACGCTACTGTTTTATCAACTCTTAATTTTGTCCAATTTGTACTATCTTTACCCTTCCTAATAAATTAATTTGTCCGTTTCTAAATTGGCTTGTCCGTCGGTTTCTTATGACAAATGGAGATATTATCTTCTTCAGTTCTAATTTCATCTTTTATTTTTTCACTGTATGTCGGCCACGAACAAGAACTTTCAAAATTTCTGTTATAAGCTTCTCTAAAAGTATATTAAATCAGCCACTGTTCAGAATATTGGGTTCATCATTTCCCATAAGTTTTGTCCAGCTACGGTGCTACTGCTATCCTTCGGCGTGAAAGTTGAACGGGCCAGTGCATAAATATAAAAAGAAAATCAGTAACATTGTGTATTAAACATGAAAAACTAGTTTGGAGTATGCATTTATGAATTACATAAATTGTACCTGGAACAGCCTAGCACAACAAATACAATAGTTTCGGGTAATTTAATCTACATAACTAGTACAAAAGGTTGTAATCAGAATCAATCATTCTGTCCTTCAGTCGAAAGAATTCACAGATTTTTCCTACTCTTTCTTCGCAAGTATGAGACAATATTGTTGCTATTGCAAGTTTTGCACATGCTTGGGATTCTACTACAATCAAGAATTTTTCACAGCATGTAATAGTAACAATGCCAGGAAAAGATTTCTCCAAACACGCTCAAGCAACTACTTTGCGCCAAATGAAGAAAACTTATCTGAGTTATGGTGCATCGAACTTCCTGCAGCATTTATGGGCATTAAAGTGCTTGAAGCAGGATTTGGGGCCATCGTCGGTCGTGAAATAGGTGGTCTCAGGCTGTTCGCTCCCATCAAGGGTCTTAATGCCTGGTTCGGAAAGTTAGATGCTGGTGCCGCTGCTCTGCTGGGAAGTAAATGATGCGAAGTAGGCCGAGCAGATGCTGGCATCCCAAGTCGTTGGGCAATAATCTGTGCCCTCTCTTGGAAAAGCCTCTGTTTTGACCTATCCAACTGTTCTTTAACACGCAAAACCACACTTTCCAAGTCACCAAAGAAAGCCAATTTTGTTTCAAGTTTGTGCAACTGCGAATAAGGAAGTCCAAGCAATCAACAGAAGCAAGAAAAATGTGTATAAAAGGAGGGAAGAGAGAACATGTAGAGCTCAAGAAATTATTATGATAAACTATTTTACAGATCACAGGAACGAGAAGCCTAAATCATGTCTCAAAAATATTTTATCGAATACAGTCCTAAGCTTGGACATTGTTTAGGGTAACAAGCAGCCAATTCAAAAAATGAACTTGTTAACGCAAAACATATGCATATCTTCAATCATGCTTATAATAGAGCTATAAATAGAAAGTTCAACAAGAACTAATGGCCAACACTAAGAGCTATAGAGTACATCTTTCAGTGACAAATGAGACATACAAGCTTCACTCCACTCGAGAGCAAATCAAGTTTGTTTGGACTCTTGCACCACTACTTCGTGTTATATCAGGCTCAGACCACTTGAAAAGTGTGAATGACTAAGATATGATTAAAATTAGTAAATCTATTTGCAGCTCTCATCAGCAGGAGATTAGAGAGTGTATTAGTGGCTGTAGTACCTGTTTCTCGGCCAGTAATATGGCAAGCTGACGAATTTGACTTTCCTCCTCCTCTGCTAGAAGCTTTGCTTTCACTGCTGCAGCTGAAAGGGCAGTCACTGCAGCACGCTTTAATTTGTTGATATCAAGATCAGTTTTGGTAACCAGGGTATTATTCTTTTTACCAACATGCTCTTTAGCTTCTTTATCCCCTGCAATAGCATTCAATAGAAGGCATCAATAAGAATCTCCCACAAATATCTGGTGACAGTTCTTGTTCTATAGGCTACCACATGTTCTCAGTGAAACATCCAGGTTCATTATGTGCCATTATAAAACTTAGATACACACACAAAGTAAAGTAAAAATAAAAAAGGAAAGGAAATCCACTTGTGAAAATCAAAGGGTAGCGCAGCATTGTAACATATAAAAGATGAATTTCTCCATACCACAATTAATAACTAACTGGTTGTTGTACCATTCATTTCCACTTCACTTCCTAAGATAGGTGATAAAAATAGTTCAATTATTTCCATAAATACTAGTGAAACTCAGACGATAAATAGAATTTTGAACTGCACCTGTGCTTTGCTCTATTTCCGTCACTGAATTAGACATAAAAAAAGGCTCAGTATCTTGCTTTTCAGAATTAGATGTCGAATTTTTATCTGTCGGAGGAGCTTGAGTCCGACACAACTCCTCCATGGCTGAAGCTCCATTCTCTGATTCTTTCACATGATTAAAATTAAGCTGGGTATGTGACACCGAACCGCCGGATGCTTCAGCATCTTTTAGAGAGTGTTTACTTGGAAATTCCAATATGTCACTACTAGTTGATGCAACAAGTTTCTGTTCAGAGGAAGTATCCTTTTTTCCTTTATGTTCTTCAGAGGTAGATTCCTTATTTTCATCCTTGTCATCATCTTGAATGCTAATACCCTCAACAGCTGAATTAGATGTTTCCTCATTCTGCCTTTCCACATGCGCATTCTCATCCTTATGAATTTCACCCTCAACAGTTTCAGTAGCAGCCCTGCAAATTTTTTCTATTGAAATCAGCAAATAGGATTAATATTCTGAGGTATGACAACTACAGAAATTCATATACCGTTCTGGCAAGTATGACAACTACAGAAATTCATATACCGTTCAGCGTCTGCCAGCTTTTTCTTCTCATCTGGTGGGTCTTCCAAAGGCAAACAATGTCTTGCAGCAAGTTGTTCGCTGGAATGTTTGGCAGACGAAGCTTTTAAAAAGCTATGAACTGAGGCACTTGCAACATTAGGTTGCACCAATCGAACTAAAAATGCTGCCTAGAAGAGAAAATAGACCAGGTTGGAAGGAAACAAAAAGAGATGTAGGATTTACAGAGTATTAACGCACTAGAGCCAGTTGTGTTCAGATAAGTAGTTCATATACCAAAGCAAATACATGAAAAGTTACTCCATTTGAGAGAAAAATAAAAGATGATCCACATACCAATACCATCACTGGATTACCCGCCTCGACAAATGATAGTTTTTCGCCTGGTGAAAAAAGAGAACCCACAGCTTCAAATGCATCCTTCAGGGCTTTCTGTGTAAAGTTTTCCGTAAACTCAAGACTTCGATCTGAATCATCTTCTTCTTCTGGTTTTGGAATTTCCATTGGGCTTGATGAGGCCTGGTTGTCAGTGGCATCACCCTCATTTTCTGTTTTATCCGCAACATCTTTAACATCAGTACCTGTGTCGTGGTCAGCTTTAGGAGATGAATTTTCGGTAGTGAGGGAAACTGGTAATCCATTTTCTTTAGGAACCACATTGTTTTCGTCATCACTATTGAAGAACACATCTCCAATCGGCATTTGGACAAAGTGCAGTATACACTGAGCTTTTGTCTTTGTGGCCACATGCTCAGCAATCTCACTCCAGTTATCTCTGAATAACTCTATTGCTTCAAGGAGTAAAAGAGTCTCTTGATCTGTCCATTTGCCTCCACTCACACCACCAGCTTCAGCTGATTCCATGAGAATGAAATCTGACACGGACATATCCGAGTCGAACTTTCCATTGTTGAAGCATTCAGCACACAAATCAAAATCCGCCTGTGCTCAGGTTCAGTTCAGCAGTCATGTAAGTTACCATGAAAGATGTAGGGGAAGAAACAATCAACCTTGGATAAATAAAACCAGAAAGAATTTGGAGGTATGAATATATGGCAAAGACCACAAAAATAAGGGAACCAGCGAAAGAAAGCCCAAATAAAATATTCAAAAACAATCTAAGAGTTGCCTAAAGACAGATGAAGAGATTATAAATGCTAGAAAAAAGTTCACTACTTCCATAACTAATCACAAGAGTTAATATTAATAACCACATAGAAATTGTACATTCTCCTAATGCACATATATATTCAGAAACTTCCGTCCATCCAGTGACAAGCAGGCAAAAAAGTGATTTTCTTAACTTCAAACAATATTTTTCAATATACAAGACAAAACAGAAATGCAAGTAGTCCAAAATCAACCATTAAAGTTAAGGAAATTTTCCAAGTTCATTCATCAACATTTTAGTTACTGATAGAGCTCTTTTGATTGGATAGTTGTCTTCCGATTATATTTAGATCTCATTTTGTATCCCATGATAATTCATGCCTTGCAATACATATGTGAAAGATGAAAATCTTGATTATTTTCAAGTTATAACATTCTTCAAATTAATTTATGAACAAGAGCCCAAGTTTCATATAGAAACTAAGTTTGAACAGTGAAGGATCTAACTTGCCCGTATAAACCACAAGTGTCCTGCATTTACACCTCATCCAAATTTCAGCCTCAACTCAATAGAGGTAAAACGAGAAGTTAGTGATTATTAATTATATGACAGCATAAAGCAGAGATAGAATCTGTTTGGCACATCAGGGCCCCCAATAGGCAAAATCTGAACAAAAGTCCACACAGGAACAGGCTTGCCATCATCTTCTTCTAAAATGATTATTTGAACTTTGCTTGTCGTGCATGCATATGATTAGACGAACGCACAACATTTTTCATTGCCCAATAAACATAGTTCATGCTTATAAGACATAAAAGCATAACACAAAATACTGAACTGCCAGAGTGTTTTTTCAACACAAAGAAAGAGCAGTGCCAGGACAGAAACCTGCTTCTGGCAATGATAACGTTTCCGAGAACAATCTGTTGAACAGGAATTGCAATGGTACCCGACAGAAGGCCCCTCCGACTTATTCAGTTCTTCAGCAATGACAGATTCGGGTAAAAATCCAGATGACATGGAAGGCATCTCCATATTTGTCCTTGTAACAACAGGAGTCCATGATTCTAGTGTTTCAAACTGAAATAGTTTTTCAACCAAGGAGTCCTTTTTTCTTGCTTCATTATCATCGTCGTCATCATCATCGTCATCATCAACAGTAACAGCAGCAATGGGTTCACTCTTTGGGAATGGATGATAATTGATCAGACCCCAGTAATCTAGAAACTCCATCACCTCTTGCCTAGCATCCGAATCTCCAACTGTTAGCTCAGAAAGTTGTTCCAACTCGATTTGAGAATTTGGGTTAAAATGGAACTTTCTCATTATCCAATTGCGTATCTCCATATATATTTCAGGAGTCCTACTCTCCAGTTTCCCATTGAAGAAAGAAGGCATCATCCTCTCCTCCAGAGTATGGATTTTGTGCCAAGAAAACCAACCTAGAAAATACAAAATGGTGCATATTAACAAGACTAAACTTTTTTACGTTCACTTAGAAATCCACAGCTTCTCAAAGGTCTACACAGTACTTTTTCTGCACAACTGACCAGGTAATGAAACTCGTAAAAACGTTTATCCGATAGTTCAACATGTTTTCCTAAGCAAAACCTCACTAAATAAACATTCAAGTCCATAAATACTACCATTTGCATTCCCAGATTCTAGGATTACAAATAGAAATTTTAAAAACAATTCCCAATTCTCAAACCTTGAGTCCCCAAGAACAGAAACCCACGCTTCAGAATTGAACATTGCACTGCATAGTGCCAAATATATTTCAGTTATTGCATTTTATCAAATTCACCAAAGTGACGCTTCACTCCACTTCATTCAAAGTAGGCAGCTTCAAAAAGCCAAATCCTTTGAAAACAAATCGAGCGTAATTTTTCAATAGCACAAACTTGGACAGCTCTAAAAATCCAAACAAAAAGTTTGAAGAAGAAAAATATTATTCGCCAACGGCATTACAACAAAATCGAATCATCACTCACTCACCAGCATGAATAGGCACCACATGGACATTCGCGTCTCTCGATATAATAGCTTCGTATTCGGCCTCAATCTCTGCCTCCAACTCCTCCCAATTTTCACTAACTCTCCTCAACTCCTCCGTCTTCGTTTCCGATTCGACCTTCGCATCCGCCGCCTCCAGAGATAAACTACCACCACTGTTAGGCTGAACCCGTGCCCTAGTGAGAGGTCCATTGAGGTGGATCGGGGTAAAAGGCACCACGAGCGGCTTTTCCCGAGCCTGTCTCTTAGAGGACCCCGCTTGAGGATCCGTACCGCCGCCGCCGCCGCCGCTATTGATGGAGGTCGATTTTCGTTTTTGTCCACCACCTCTTCTCCGAGACGAGGTCAAGGGCTCCGAAACCGGAGTATGACCATCGATGGCCGGTGTCGGCGGGGTTCCGGTGTAATCTCTTCGCTTTTCCTCCATTGTTACTGAACACTTTTCCAGCCGCCGCTCGACTCAATTGGATCTCAATTCTTTTTATACTCTGCGGCAGAGCCTCACCGTAATACGGTGCAACTGCTTGAGCTCTTGATCCAAACCGTTCTTTTGTTCTCAATTATTGAGATTTGATGATGCGAGGTTTTTAAAATAAAAATAGTGAAAAACAAAAGTTTAAATTTAAAATACAAAATATCTGTAGAGTTGCAACTTGCTGCGTATCGTTGGAATAATTAATAAAATTAGATGATTAGTATTAATTATTGGATGTCTAAATATTAAATGAAGTGATTTAGACCTTTTTATTATTTTAATCATTTCATTTGCCTATAAATAAGCTTGTAATCTTCATTTAAAAAACACACAAAAATATACAAATTCTCTCTCAATTATATTCTATATAAATTAAGGAAATTATAGAGAAATAATAATTTCCTATTAATATATAATTAAGAGTTCATTTGGAGTAATCAATGAGGGTTATTGCTAATCAAGGAGGGTTGTTGCAAAGATAATTATTTACTTTTTGTTAATGTCTCTTTTAATTTATAACACGTTATCAGCACGATCACTCGATTTTTTTTTTATTCCATTGTATAATGTCATGTTATTATATAAAAGGAGTCTATGACACCTCATTATAATAACGTGATATGAATTACAAAATTATATTGTTCATCACGTTATATGATATTATGTATAATATCATATTATTATATAAAGGAGGCTATGCCACCTAAAAATAATAATATGATGTGATATACAAAATTATTTAAATTATATGCATCACATTTATATAAATACATTTCTATAAAAAACGGTAATTCTTCCAAAAGCCCGATATGATTGGATGCATTTGCGCTTACAAGATTTTAAATCTGTAAGTGAGTACAATTCTGCCATTTTCGCATCAGTTCACAACTGAAGCTATGTGGAGAAAAAGTTACGGATGACGATCTATTAGAAAAAACATACTCCACATTTCATTCATCCAACGTTCTTCTGCAACAACAGTATAGAGAAAAAGGATTCAAGAAATATTTTGAGTTGATTTCATGTTTGCTCGTGGCCGAGCAAAATAATGAATTACTGATGAAAAATCATGAAATCCGACCTTCTGGATCCAACCCATTCCCTGATGTGAACATGGGTAATCAAAATAAGACCCACTTTGGTTATAATCGTGGTCGTGGGCGTGGTCGTGGGCGTGGCCGTAATCATGGACGCGGTCGTGGACGTTTTAATCCATATGACCGTGGACATGGAAAATCCCATGATCATAATGCTAGTTTTAACTATAAAAATCAAAAGAATATCAGCTACCAAAAGTGGGGCAATAACCAAGACAAGAGAGCAAAAGGACAGGTTAATGATGTCCAGAAATCAGACAATGAATGTTATATGTGCGGGATAAAAGGGCATTGGTATAATACCTGCCGTACGCCCAAACACCTTGTGGATCTATATCAAGCATCGAAAGAAAAGAAAAAGGATGCTGAAACAAATTTCATTGATCAAGGTAAAGATTTAAGTCAGCTCCCGACATTCCCAGCACACTTTGATGTTTCTGATTTCTTTGCAGACCAAAATAGAAGAATTGATCAGTTTGTGGGTGATGATGAAAATTGTTAAATGTTGTATTTGTTTAATTACCTTCATTTTTAGAAAGAATACAAGGTGATATTTGTGGGCCTATTCATCCATCATGTGGACCGTTTCGATATTTTATGGTCTTAATTGATGCATCCACAAGATGGTCGCATGTATGTTTACTATCATCTCGCAACTTGGCATTTGCAAGACTATTGGCTCAAATAATTCGTCTAAGAGCAAAATTTCCAGAATATCCTATTAAAAGGATTCGTCTTGATAATGCTGGTGAATTCACATTCCGAACATTTAATCACTATTGTATGTCAATTTGGATAATTGTTGAACATCCAGTACCACATGTTCATACACAAAATGGTTTAGCAGAATAATTCATTAAACATTTACAGTTAATAGCTAGACCATTGATAATGAGGGCAAAACTCCCCACATCAGTATGGGGACATGCTATTTTACACGCAGCAGCACTAAAACGCGTCAGACCAACTAGTTACCATCAGTTCTCTCATTTGCAACTAGTTTTTGGCCATGAGCCTAATATTGCCCATTTAAAAAATTTTGGATGTGCTGTGTACGTTCCAATATGTTCACCACAACGCACTAAAATGGGTCCTCAAAGAAGAATGAGAATATATGTTGGATATGATTCCCCGTCGATTATCAAATATTTAGAGCCAATGACGGGAGATGTTTTCACGGCACGATTTGCCGATTGTCACTTTGATGAGACAAAGTTCCCAACATTAGGGGGAGAAAATAAGAAATCACCAAGTGAATTAACTTGGAATGCACCACTCCATCAATTTGATTTCCGGACAAATGAATGTGAGAATGAAGTGCAAAGAATAGTACATCTGCAAAATATTGCAAATAACTTACCTGATGCATTTAATGATGTAAAAATGATAACTAAGTCGTATATACCGGCTGCTAATGCCCCAGCACATATCGATATTCCTAAGGTACCATCAAACAACGAATCAAGTGCACGACTCAAACGTGGTAGATCAATTAGATCAAAAGATAAAAACTCCACGAAAAAGAAAAGGAGCAAATACTATTAATACTGGAGCAAATAATGTTAATGCTCATAATGAGATTTCTAATCCATTGATTGATAAATCTGAAAATGTTGATGATCATTCCCCCTGGAGATTTATGTATTGTTGACAGTGCGACGACACATTCGATATTCAAAAGAGATAAATATTTCTCATATTTTCAAATGAGAAAAAGTAATGTCAACACAATTTCTGGTAGTACAAGCATTATCGAAGGCTGTGGAAAAGCGAATATCATATTTAATGGAGGAACATATTTTATAATCGATAATGCATTGTTCTCTCCTAAGTCTCAAAGAAACTTGTTAAGTTTTCAAGATATCCGACGAAATGGATATCATATTGAGACTTTTAGCCAAGATGATAAAGAATATCTATTGATTACAAAAGAAGTGTCGGGAAAGAAATATATTGCTGAAAGATTACCGACATTTACATCTGGCTTATATCACACTAAAATAAATGTAGTGGAAACAAATGTCACAGATGATAAGAAATTCATGGATATGAATAATTTTATACTGTGGCATGAACGATTGGGACATCCCGGCTCTACAATGATGCGAAAGATTATTGAGAATTCACAGGGGCATCAATTGAAGAATAAGAAAATTTTGAATTTTGGAGAATTCACATGCGAGGCTTGTTCTCAAGGCAAATTAATTACAAAACATTCACCAACTAAAGTTGGTACTGAATCACCTTCATTTTTAGAAAGAATACAAGGTGATATTTGTGGGCCTATTCATCCATCATGTGGACCATTTCGATATTTTATGGTCTTAATTGATGCATCTACAAGATGGTCACATGTATGTTTACTATCATCTCGCAACTTGGCATTTGCAAGACTATTGGCTCAAATAATTCGTCTAAGAGCACAATTTCCAGAATATCCTATTAAAAGTATTCGTCTTGATAATGCTGGTGAATTCACATCCCGAACATTTAATGACTATTGTATGTCAATTGGGATAATTATTGAACATCCAATACCACATGTTCATACACAAAATGGTTTAGCAGAATCATTCATTAAACATTTACAGTTAATAGCTAGACCATTGATAATGAGGGCAAAACTCCCCACATTAGTATGGGGACATGCTATTTTACACGCAGCAGCACTAAAACGCATCAGACCAACTAGTTACCATCAGTTCTCTCCTTTGCAACTAGTTTTTGGCCATGAGCCTAATATTGCCCATTTAAAAATTTTTGGATGTGCTGTGTACGTTCCAATATGTTCACCACAACGCACTAAAATGGGTCCTCAAAGAAGAATGGGAATATATGTTGGATATGATTCCCCGTCGATTATCAAATATTTAGATCCAATGACGGGAGATGTTTTCACGACACGATTTGCC
>KQ988534.1:0-37616 GCA_001598015.1 Dorcoceras hygrometricum
AGATATGAGATCCACATCCGGTATCAAGTACCCAAGAAGTCGAATTAAGAGACATATTTATTTCAATATAGAACATACCTTTCGCAGTTCGCAACTGCTCGAGGTACTCCTTGCAGTTCCTCCTCCAATGCCCAGCCTTGTGGCAGTGGTGGCAAACATCCTCAGACTTGTTTGGTTTGGAAGCCTTTGCCTTTGGCTTCTTGGCGGACTTTTCCTCCTTCGCAGGAGCAGAACGCTTCTTGCTCTTGCGTCTGGGTCCCTTCTTCGCAGAGGAAGAAGAACCCAGAAGGAGGACGGGTTTGTCCTTCTTTATGGTCCCTTCAAACACTACAAGCATGTTTTCCACCTCTTCAAGGGTGGCTGCCAGCTTGTTCATGTTGAAGTTGACCACAAAGGGGTCAAATGCAGCGGGTAGCGAGAGGAGAAGTACATACACCGACAGCTCGTGTGGAAGTGCGATATCAAGGCCCGACAGCTTTTCAACGATCCCAATCATACGAACCCCATGCTCGCGGACCGAAGTCCCATCGCGCATGCGGCTTGTCATAAGCTCCTTTACAGCCGTGAACCTCTCATGTCGAGAGTTCTCCCCGTACAGCTCTTTGAGATGAAAAAGTATGTCAGCAGCACACTTCGTCTTCTCAAAACGCCGTTGCATTTCATTGGACATCGATGCCATCACATAGCACCGAGCTTTAACCTCGTCGTCCCACCATTGTTTAAGCGTTACCAACTCATCAGAGCTGATATCGGCAGGGGCTTCCTTCGGAGGACTCTTCTCTATCGCATAAAGAAGTTTCTCCGAAGCCAATACAAGATTGAGGTTGCGAAGCCAGTCTTGGTAGTTCAGACCGGTGAACCTGTTGCTATCTAGTATAGCAGCGAGCGGGTTTTTCATCGAAACCATTTTATAATGCAGTAATACTGAAAAGGAAAGCAGACATAGATCACTAACTATATATAAAATAATCGCTAAGACATAAAATAAGGTCGTTAAGTTTTATGAATTACCCTCCCACTATTTTAACGATTTCACCACCCTCTAATGAAATCGAGAAAACAGGTTTCTTTAGTGGGTACACGGAGCCCAATCAAGCGATCATGGACCCGAATAATATCAGCCATCCATGACCCCAAAAGGTAGTTTCCGATTGCAACCGGTGCAACCTCCAAGTATTCACCTCACGTCCAGTAAGGGCCCAATAATATGACGCCGTTTACTATCACGTGTCAAGATTACCCATCAATGTTGAGTCGTGAAGGACGGTCCCCTTAACGTCCCCAATAATATGAGCCAACGTTAAAGGGAGTTCCAACCGACTCACAACAATTGTCAATGGCGTGGACAGCTTTCCGGCATACATGACCCCCTCAATAATATGAGCCGGGCCATGTATACGGGTAGCATCGACGTACACCCATTGTTGATGGAAGGTAGGGAAATTTAAACAATTTTAAATACCCTTTAGTTTATCGAATAAACATTTTATCTTGATATAAACTTTAAATCATATTTAAAACGAGGGATTTCAATTTTTGAAAAAGTTTGGTCTCATGCATATATTTTAAATCAAATTTAAAAACATGCAACAGCAATCCTATTACAATGCTTCCGGTTTTACAGATCTTCGGTCTTCAATATTCTTGATCGCCATTGTCCACCGTCTTTGGATGTCCTCCCACTAAATCTAGTAATTTTACATTTAAATTTACCATGACAGACAAGGGATACATTTATCAAGGGGTGGGAACGGGCCACAAACAGGCCCACTTTAAATGATAATCAAAATATTTACAAACCGAATCACAAAAACCTATCGCATACACCTAACAAATTGGGCACGACTCTCGATCATCCCAATCATGCAATTAATCTAATTAACTTGCATAAATTAAATAATCCAATTATTTATTGCAAAATCATATTTTAATCATAAAATCGTATTTTATAATAAAATCTTATTTTGTCGATAAAATCAAATTTTAATCAACAAAATCATATTCCATTATAAAATCATATTTTATAATTAAAATCACACTTTGCTAATTTTAATTATATTATATTGGGCTTAAAACAATTTTAGGCCCAAAAATCTCAAAATTTCAAAATCGACCAAAACGGGCTCGATATCGAATATCAGCCCGAAAACTTCACGGGCTGCCCGGGACAGGCCCGAACAAAACCATAGAATAATTCAGCCGTCACGACATCGCCGGAGCTTCTCCGGGCGGCGGCCGCCGGCGGCGGCGCCACCACTAATTTTGCGCGCGACAAAAGGCCGCGCGGCCGTGACAAGCGTGGCGTAATCGCGCGCCATCGTGCGCCATCGCATGGCACACCGCCGCGACCAACGCGCAACGTCTTGCGCATGGGTTTCTGGCCAACGTCGACCATCGTGAGGCAAGCGCACGGCACAGCGGCCGACAGTGGATCGCGCGACAATTTTGCGAAGCGGCGCCCAGCTCTCGCAACCGGTCGGCCAGCATGCTTCTAGCGGCACAAAATCTTCGTGCGAAGGAGGCAGCAGATCACGTGACGCTCGCGCGGGACAGCAGCGCTAATTGATCGGCGATCAGGCGCGGCCATGCGCGCCCGTGCGCGCGCCATCGCGCGGCCATCAACCGCAACCATCGCGCGACCGCGCCCGCCATCCCGCGCTCAAGTTGGCGCCACCACACGCGGCAGCTGCCGGCTTTCGAAAACTTTTGATTCGATTTCAAATCTGAAAAAGAGATGTTAGATACAATATGGCAATTATGTATTGATCAGATCGGAAAACCTTGGCTCTGATACCACTGTCGGAAACCGCGGCGGATCCGGATCACGCCTCCCGGCGAGGCAGCGGAAGAACAAAAATTTGGCCGGGAGACGATCAATACAATTCAAACAATAACACTATATGACATTCATAGGGTGTTTAGATGACTACCTTGCTGACAACTTGTGCCTGGCTCCAACCGGAATTACAAGAACACCGGCTCTTCACGGTAGGCGGCGGTAGATCCGTCAATCAGGTCCATGACCAGATGCGAGACTCCTTCGTCAGCCTGCACTAGAAGGCCTGACGAGATCGGCGCGGACGGATTCTCCTCGAAAGATTGGTCGAAACAAATTCCGGCGAAGCGGCGGCGGCGGCGGCGTGCACCGGCGGCGGCGGCGAGGCTTTTGGAGAAGGGGAGAGACGGCGCTTAGAGCTAGGTTTAGGGTTAAGTTGTGTAGTGTTTTTGTATAATGAAGCTTAAGTCTAATTAAATAGACTTAGTCATAGTCTTGGACCGGCCCAACGGGCCCGGGTCCAACGGATGAACATTCTGTTCATCCCTATCACCGTGACTTCATCGTAACTCCGATCGGCGATCAGATCGGACGGATCGACTCAGTTTCCAAAACTGAATACTATGATCTGAAAAACCATTTTTTAGAACCCCAGCGCAAAATGATCGTTTTTCCCCTCAACAGCGGGAAATCACGATTTGACCCCTGTTGACTTTTAGGAAGTCGCACTCCCTAAAATCCTCTTCTCACGCTCAACACATTGAGCTGAGTATCCGTGCGGGAATCTTGAATCCAGTACTTGTGTGACCCTAAATGGTTCAGGGATACAGCTAGCCGTGGGCCCACAACCATTGTGGCTCCGGAATCACAATTCCGGACTTGCCCAACGGATCATGGTAAGAGCGTCTAGCAACATCGCCCCATGATCCCCTAGGTATCACTGATAGTGTCTGCAAAAACCAGTTGGTCGTGGTTAGCGTACAGTACGGTCCTTTCAATCCATATATCCCGATCAGATCAACGACCATTGGTAAATCAAGATTCGCTAAAGATCTGATAGCTATGCATACATCTTGGAGATAGAATAGTGACATCGCGAGTGTAACTAGGTAAACACATTTACCTAAAAAACTTCTAGTACTCTGGCCAGATATTTATACACTATTATCCCCTCAGATAGCATAGGATATCCACGCATGTCTGCGAGCGGTGAATCCTCGACAACGATGCATCATGAAACATGGTACTTCGCATCGCAGATACTAGTCTCTAGCTCGGGCGGCCTTATCCTCATTTTGACGGCCCAATCGACTAGGAACATGTTCAGAATACACAGTGACTATTAGATGTGTTTCATGATAGTAGTCATACCCACTATCACATCTAACATACACTTTAGCGTATTCTAGGTCTTTACTCAACGTAATTGTTAATCATCATACAACACAATGAAAGTAAAGAATGCCATATAAATGCGAATATCATATATAAAGATTGTTTCATACAAGAGTCTATAAACCCACACGCCACAAGTTGGCTAGTTGGGCATCTACTCTAACAGTAATCTGTTTCCTTATGCGCAAAACGTGCAGTTCGTTATTTCGCACAATGACACCCCATGGGTTTGTATTATTCGGAAAGTTCAAAAAAAAAATTGTACACTTCTCTTCGAACATTATTGAGAAATCGGTGGACTAGGGCGCCACAATGATGCTCAAGAATTCTCATTAATTAGGACCAGAGGAGCAATAGAGGATTCAATTCACAGAATCTCTTTCATTTCTCCCTAAGGCTTAGCCTCGCTCGCCTTAGGGATCTTGGCATCTACAGAGCTCGTGCAATCTGTCAGCTTGTCAGAAGAGATGTTGCCGCTCTTTCCTTTCGGGAAATCACTCTGCAATTCAATAGACATTCCTCCCCCTATCAATATGCAATGAGTTTTGGAAACCTTAAAAATTTTGCAGCATATATAGGCTTTCGAACGATCAGAGATGACATGAATTTTAAAACCGTTTAAAAACATTTTTCGAAGAAAATACACTATTCAAGAACAAATTTCTCTGATACCACTTGTTAGGATCGATTGCCCTCTATTTGTATGCATATTAGTTATTCGGACAATAACCAACATTTAGAGGGTATAACCAGATCGAATGAAAGACGCGGGATCCAGCTAGATGCTGAAACCGAATTGCAATAACTAGGCCGGTTCCAGCTGGTTGTTGAAACCAGCTCAGTAAAAGAGCCAGCGCTAATCATGCTATTTTCAGCAGTATACTAAAACCAGCTCGATACTAACCGAGCGATCTGATTATTAAACTTGAGCTGCAATAGCTCAGTGTTCTTGAATACTTGTCCACCGAGTTACAGATTGAGTAATGAATTGAAACATGCGGAAATAACTCAAACTGTACTCTTAAATTCTAAGGCCTTTTAAACAGTTTTATTCAGATTAATGAGTATGCAATGCGTATGTATGCAAGTACAGAAAGCCGTAAAGAAAATACGCTGATTTGTTTATGGAAGTTAGGAGCTTAATTTCCTACATCTCCCCTTCTTCCGCAACGAGAAGGATCCACTAGAAGAATTTGATTACAACGACCCTCGCTGCAACCCACTCATAGGAACCGCAGCCACAAGAACTCCTAGCCACACCACTGCACACCAGCCCGCAAGCTGCGTGTGTCTAACTCACTTCTTTCTTGCTCAGTGAGAAAGGCGACACTTCTTTACTGTCTCAGTGCGAAAGACTACACACACTTCTTTAACGTCTCAGTGCGAAAGACAACTAGACTTGTTTAACGTCTCTGTCCAAAGACTGCAATGGAAGTCGTTTAATTCCATTCACTCAGCTAATCTAATCAGCTCTCTCAAAGTATGTGTGAGTGAATCATGTGTGAGATTTACAGTGTAAGTTCTATCTCTCAAGTTTTGAATCTCACACACGCTAGGAAGTGCTCCTGTGCGAGCTGGTTTTTCATTTTCTTCCCAGGTTCAGTGTTGTGCGTTCTCTTGATGTTTTCATTTTGGTTTGCATAACACTGTTTTGACTTCGCTCTTCTCAGCTCTGCTTCATTCAGCTGCTTGTGCTCTGTTTTATAGCCTGGCATGGAGATTTTTCCGTTGGACAAAAAGTAGTAGATGTTGAAAGGTCTTCTGACACTGTTGTACTTTGCGTCCTTTGTCAATAAATGCATCGTAGGCTTTTCTTCACTTTAGACACGTGAGCACTGTACTGAGAAGACAATACAAGCAAGTCGATTTGAATACTGAACAGTATTTTTCGTATAGAATTGTATTCAAATCTCATTGCTCGTGGATTTGATGGCATCTGTCATGCCATCTGAGCTGGTTTGACCTTAACCAGCTTGCCAGCTTGTTCATCAATTCCGTTCTTCACTGAGCTGGTCTTGTTCGAGTTGGTTGCTTCTTCAAGCCGTTCAAAGCTCTCTTCTTCTCCTCTCGATTGCAACCGCTCTTTGAGCAACTTTTCTGATTTGCTCTTGTCATCTGATCTTGAGTTGATCTTCATCATCTTTAGAACTATAAGTTTCTCTATCTAGCAGCTTCATGACTTTGCTAGATAGAGTCCCTCCTTCCTGGATCAGCTCTTGATCACCTTATCCAGCTGGTTTGTCCTTAACCAGCTGGTTTCTAATCTGCTCCCTATATCGAGCAGATTCTTCATTTGAGCTGTCCACCATGCTGGTTTTCTTGGTTGTGCCAGCTTGGTTTTATGGAGACTGTCCGAGTGCCCCCTGCATGCAGATTCTTCCTCGTCCTTGGGGGTCACCTAGAGCCAGTCTATCTTCTTATTGGAACATCTCTAAATTCCTTACTAACCTCCCAGCTGGTCCTTCAGCTGGTCGTTCAGCGAGGTATATTGTACTCCACTGGTGATCGGATCTGCACTCGATCACTGCGCTTTGCACCTGTCTTCGCACTCAATCACTGCCCTTGTACGCTGTACTTGATCTGTACTTGAGCAATTCTGCGCTTCATCCACTGCACTTCAACTCTGCTTGATTCTACGCTTGAACGGCTCTTCTCCTTTACCAATCTGGTTGACCAGCTTGAAGTCTTCTTCGACCTGGTAAAGACAGTGCTGGTCCAGCTCGGATGTCCCCTTACTGTACCAGCAAAGATATCTTCAACTCGACCAGCTTGGGCGTCCCCTCACTGCTCTAGTTTGGATATCTCCCTGTTTCCTCAATCAAGTGCACTCATGAAAGCCGTTAGTCAAATAGTAACAGATTTTGTGTGAATCAAAACTTAGATTCTGATCTGTAGAAACGGATCCAACAGATAAGCCAAGGGACCGATCCTTTCCATAATCTCATAAGGTCCAACATAACGAGGAGCAAATTTCCCTTGTATCCAAATATCATAACACTTCTGAAAGGAGAAACTTTCAAGAATACTCGATCACCAACTTGAAACTCTAGAGGCCGACGTCTATGGTTGGTATAACTAGCTTGGCGATCTTGTGCAGCCTTCATACGCTGTCGAATTAGATCAACCTGATCTCTCATATGCTGCACAAATTCAGGGGAAGACAGCTGCTTCTCACCCACTTCTTCCCAAAAAATTGGCGACCTGCACTTCCTACCATACAACGCTTTGAAATGTGCCATTCCAATTGTTATTGGTAGCTGTTATTGTAAGAAAATTGTACCAGCGACAACGAATCCTACCAGCTACCACTGAAGTCCATAACAACAGATCGCAACATATCCTCCAAGGTCTGTATCGTTCTCTCAGATTGGCCATCGGTTTGGGGATGATAGGTTGTACGCATATCCAATCTGGTGCCTAAGGCTGCTTTCAGACTCTTCTAAAATCTGGAAGTGAACCTTGGATCTCGGTCCGAAACTATGGACACAGGCACTCCATGCAAGCGAACTACAAAATCGATGTACAGGTTCACCATTTCTTCAAAGAATTCATCATATTGTAGGGAATAAAGTGAGCTGACTTCGAAAGTCTGTCAATTACTACCCAAACAGCATCACATCCTCGGCTGGAATGTGGCAAATGAGTCACAAAATCCATAGCTACGTGCTCCCAATTCCATTGGGGCACCTCTAAACTCTGCAATAGTCCACCAGGTCTCATCCTTTCCGCCTTAACTTGCTGACAATTTTAACAATTAGAAACAAACTCAGCAACATTGTTTTCAAACCTGCCCACCAATGTGCGGTTTTAAGGCATGGTACATCTTCCTTGCTCTAGGATGGACACTATGACGACTACAGTGAGCTTCTCTTAAGATCATTTCCCTTAAATCAATCAAGTTAGGCACAACCAACCTACCCCGAAACTTCAAACGACCATCAGATGCGACAGAGTAATCCTCCAACTGTCCATGTTGAGTCTTCAACTTCAACTCATGGATATATGGGTCAGTTCTCTGAGCTGCCTAATGTCCAAAACAATCTGTGGCTCAACTTGAAAAGATGACACCACGACATAGTCATCCCCTGGGTAAAAATGCCAACCAGTAGTGCTCAGATTCCCCTGGGTAAAATGCCAACCAGTAGTGCTCAGATGCTCATGGACCTTCGAGATATTTAGCGATGCAAGCATTGACACTCGAGCTTTCCTGCTAAGCGCATCAGCAACTACATTCACTTTCCCAAGCTGGTACTGAATCTCGCAATCGAAATTTTTAAGCAGCTACATCCATCTACGCTGCCTCATGTTCAAGTCGGACTTTGAAAAGAGGTACTGAAGACTCTTGTGGTCAGTATAAACCACAAACTGTTCTCCATAGAGATAGTGACGCCAAATCTTCAAAGCAAAGACAACGGCTGCCAACTCCAAGTCATGAACTGGGTATCGAGTCTCATGGGGTTTCAATTTATGGGAAGCATACGCAATGACTCGACCATGCTGCATCAAAACGCAACCCAATCCACTAAGCGAAGCATCAGAACATACCACAAAACCTCCTGAACCTGAAGGTAGAACTAACACTGACGCTGAAGTTAGCTTCTCTTTGAGCAGTTGAAGACTATTCTTGCATTCCTCCGTCCACACAACTCTCTTGTCTTTCTGGGTCAGCAATGTCATAGGATTAGCTATACTAGAGAATCCCTCGATAAAGCATCGATAATAGCTAGCCAATCCCAAAAATCTACGAATCTCCAAGACATTCTTGGGATGTTCCCAGTTTACTATGGCCCCTACCTTACTGGGATCAACAGATAATCCTTCAGTCGAGACATGACCCAGAAACACTACTCTATCCAACCAAAACTCGCATTTAGAGAACTTGACGTAAAACTACGAGTCTCGAAGTGTTTGGAGGACCAATCTCAAGTGCTCTTTATGTTGCATTGGAGTCTTCAGTAAACCAGAATGTCATCGATGGAAACAATCATGAACTAATCGATGAACTCTCTAAAGACTCGGTTCATTAAGTCCATGAAAACTGCAGGGGCATTAATCAAACCAAAAGGTATAACCAAAAACTCGTAATGCCCATACCTCCTCCGAAACGTAGTTTTTGCAACATCTTCCTCTCGAATTCGCAACTGGTGATACCTTGAAAGCAGATCAATCTTAGAATACACAGCTGAGCCTTGAAGCTGATCGAATAATCATCGATCCTTGGTAAATGGTACTTATTCTTCACAGTAGCCTTATTCAGTTGTACACAGCTGAGCCTTGAAGCTGATCGAATAATCATCGATCCTTGGTAAATGGTACTTATTCTTCACAGTAGCCTTATTCAGTTGCCGAAAGTCGGCACATCCTCATCGAACATTTCCTTTTTCTTCACAAACAGAATAGGAGCTCCCCACGATGACATAATCGGTCGAATAAAACCTTTCTCCAACAAATCGCTAAGCTGTACCTTCAGCTCACTCAACTCGACTGGTTCTAGACGATACGGGGTTTATGAGATCGGAGCTGCACCAGGCACCAACTCAATGCTGAAGTCAATCTCCCTCCTCGGAGGAAAACCAGGAATTTCCAGGGGAACACATCAGGGAAATCACGAGCAACAGGGATGTCACTAAGATCCACACATGACTTCGAGGATGCGTCTAAAGCATAAATCATAAATCCTACATTGTCAAAAGACAATAGGCCAAACATCTCCATAGCAGAGATCAACGGAATCTTTGATTGGAATTTTGGCCATAGAAGTTCCACTTCTCGCCAGACTGGGGCCAAAAACGTACAACGCTATGGAACAGTCCACGGTGGCCATAATACTAGACAACACGTCCATTACCACTATGTAATCGAAATCCCACATAATTAATCAAATCAGGTTTGCTACCAACACATTCTCGCCAAACCTAAGTATGCCATTCAACAAAATCTCTTGGGAGAATAAGCTCGCGCCGGCAGGAGTCGCAACAGAAATAACATCACGCAAAAGGGTGGTACGCAACCCATGCTCAACAATAAATGCATCAGCTATGAACGAATGTGATGCTCCAGTATCAAACAACACACATGCTGGAAAATCAAAACCAGCACAAGTACTTGAAATCACTCCTCCAGGCGTGCCCTCTGCTTGCTCCCGTGTCATGGCATTAACTTGGGCTTGCCGAGGCCCTGAGAAATTGGGTTGGGAAGACTGTCCAAAACGTGAAGGATCAGGCTGCTGGAACGACCTGTGCTGAGCTTCCCCCATTCTCAGCTGCTGTCTAGGAGAAGAACGACCTCAAAAAGATCCTCTAGAACGACCCTACGGTGGGACAGCGGTGTGCTGAGATCCAGCCAAAGGACATACTCTCGCAAAATGCCCATACTGTCCGCAAAGATTGCAAGCACCCTGAACTCCTACATACTGCTTCGAAGGGTGTTTACCTCCACATTGACCACAAAAGTTAGCCCTGGAACTGCTGCCGCTACTCGAACTGCCTGAACCGGAAGAACTAGAACCCGGCTTCTTCTTAAACTGATGGCCACTAGGCCTGAACCTATGACGTCCAGATTGTTGTGCTGACTGCTGGGCTTCTGGGACGACTGAGAAAATTGGGGAGGTTGTGCCCCTAGAACATTGGGACATGTACCTTGAGCATCTTGTGGCTGATCCAAGACCTGCGGTTCCGTAACCCTTCCTCGATATCCATCGCCTTGTCCACCGCATCCGCATAGCTAGTAGGTGAACTGGCCAACACCAAAGAATAAAGATCTTCGTTCAGCCCGTCCAATAATCGGTTTCTCTTCGCCCTCTCACGGCCAGACACATGAGGAAAATAGGCAAGAAGAGAAGAAAACCTTCTAGCATACTCCCCCACAGACATGGTTCCCTGAACCAAATTATCGAACTCGTGCTCCCGGGCATTACCGTAGGACTCTGGAACGTATTCCTGACGGAACGCAGTGCAAAAACTGTCCCATGTTATCCCACACCAGTCTCCTCAAGAGCTCGTGAAGCACCTATCCACAAGATCTCTGCATTCTTCCTCAACTGGAAAATTGCTAAACTCAGTCTACGCTCATCATCATACCGCACTCGATCAAACAGCCCTGTAATGTGTTGCAACCAGGACTCGGGCATTACCGTAGGACTCTGGAACGTATTCCTGACGGAACGCAGTGCAAAAACTGTCCCATGTTATCCCACACCAGTCTCCTCAAGAGCTCGTGAAGCACCTATCCACAAGATCTCTGCATTCTTCCTCAACTGGAAAATTGCTAAACTCAGTCTACGCTCATCATCATACCGCACTCGATCAAACAGCCCTGTAATGTGTTGCAACCAGGACTCAGCACCAGAACTAGACTTGTCACCATTGAACGTTTGAGGATTCATCCGCTGAAACCTCGCCATGACCAGTTCCATTTCGTCCACACGGGCTGCCAACACATCCACCTCGATGTCAACCTGTCTAGCATGCCTACGAACAGGGATACTATGCTCTACCTCCTCATTCTGAGCCTCAAATTCTATCGTGATCTGCCTTGTAGCTCTACCCCTATGTCTAGGCGGGATCTAGGCAAACACTAATATAGTAAGATCACACAGCAAATATAACGCATAGTCAAGCACAGGCAACAAGCAACAAAGTGCCTAGACTCAAGTGTGATCAAACGAATTCGAGCTCATCCCAATTTAAGCTTTGATACCAAAAATTTCAGGCCCGGTGCACAAAACAGAGAAACATGCATTCTACGACTGCGGAAGAATTTAAAAGTGGCTAAAATTTTCGCTTTGACCTGAATTAAAAAACATAATTTAAAAATACACTGATACTCAAAA
Source organism: Dorcoceras hygrometricum (assembly GCA_001598015.1). Taxonomy (NCBI): domain Eukaryota; kingdom Viridiplantae; phylum Streptophyta; class Magnoliopsida; order Lamiales; family Gesneriaceae; genus Dorcoceras; species Dorcoceras hygrometricum. The sequence continues at coordinate 12,003 of KQ988534.1, forward strand.
TATTGGTTTTACAACAACCGAAAAACCAATCAACAAGCAAAGAACAATACAAGCATCGAGTGTCTCCCAAACAACATAATCTCAAATCAGCAATAGAACATCAACACGGGACATTCCCCGGCGATGACTCTAATACATAATTATAAAATATAGGTAACTGGGACACTCTATCCACCTCTCGGAGCACCACCAGCTTATTCATCTCCACGACCAGCTGAGAAACCTGGGTCTCCTGAACAACACACATACAACCAAAAACAACCAGCCCCAGAGGGACATGGGTCAAACCCCAGTACGGAGAGCAACCTAAAACAGCAAATTGACAACAACAGATACAAATGCACGTGCTATGCATGAGAACAACAGGATTCAAAGGCAACAGGCTACAACGAATCAGGAAGCCAAAGGAGTTCACGGATCATCTCAGCAGCTGTCAATCAGATCGAATGAATGGGAGTGGCCACAAAGCATGGGAGATTGTGGTAGCTATCCACTCGTCTCCACACACTATACCAGAAGCAGCAACAAGATTGCTCAACCTGCTGTTTCCAAAACTCATGAGAGCGTGGTAGCTATCCACTCGTCTCATAGCGGCTAACAACTAGACCAGCAGGGAGATGAGGAGCAAGGTATTGCCGCTCGTCCTCAATACAATCATCCTGGTGCACACGGGTTAGCACAACAACAAACGGCTAACAGATATGAGCTCAACAAGGAAAATGCATGTATGCAGATACAACAGCTTGCAACCACCAGCACAGAACAGAGGCAATCAATAACACGATAGCATATACTACACAACATACCAGCAAGCATACATACATATCCATGCCTATCCCAAAGCTGTAATACAAGCTCAAATCCGTACCTTAGCTTCTGTGCTACAATTACCACAATAGGGGTCCCGAGTAACTCAGATCTGAAACCTGATTAGCCAACAACAACAACAACTCAGGGACAGTAAGCACAGAACTACGAACAGGGAGCCAGCAGCACAACCCAGCTCTATCCTACCCTTAGAACACGATAGTTGACCCTAAACGAAGTACAAGGTATGATCTTATACTTACTCGAAAGCACTTCCTAAGAAGAAGAACCAATCGACCAGAACACGAACGATAGCACACTGTAGCTTCTTCACGTTCCTCTTACAGTTTCTCAAAGCTCTCAGAAGAGGTATAGAAAGAACGGTCTTTGCAAGAGGAACTCAAAGCTACCAACCTTGCTCAAAGCTGCATCGTCTACCGCCGGGAATCGAAGGAAATAGACTATGATGAACAGTAAGGGTTTCGCTACAGTAGCGGATATGTTTGAGGGGAGATATCCTAAGTTTTGGAAAACAATGGCTTACGTCTGGTCAAAGTCCTCTATAAATATACATATCCTAATCCCTCAGATCTGGTGAACAGTAGCCACCGACAACTCAGGGCTCAAAGCTGGTACCAGTTCAGATCCGAGTGCTACATCAGATTTGGATTTCTCAAAATGGCGTCGCACCACACCACAATCCAGCTCTCTGCTTACCCAGTTGGTACACCCAGCTGTTTACACCCGCTAGAAGATCCTGTTTCCCCCATATTTCACACCCAGAACAGATCACACGCACTATCCAGATTATTCTTTGGTCGACTCACACGTGTCATCCAGCTAGCGCTTACACGGGTACACTTAAACTGCGTCGCATCGCAACCCAGATCGGGATGACCAGCTCACACTCGTTCATATCTGACCTCAGCCTGTACCTATGAACCGTACCGATTTACACTACAACCGGATTTCTCTCTTCAAAGCAGGTTTCTCCAAACGACGTGGCTTTATTACCCGCTTCGAATATCCAACTTAGCATACCCATAGCTTTCGACGACAATGTATATGCGATCTAACCATCCAGATCTTACCGTTCTACGAAAATTAGTCCAAATCTGAATCCACGCACAAATACGCTTACGTTCACTAAGCATATCAGCTCAAATCTGGCCCGTCCCAGATCAGCTCACGCCTGATCCGGTCTATGCTAAACCCGATGAATTAAATTAAATGCTCCACTAATATTTCATCTCACATCTCTCCACCACTGGGAATGGATTTCGTCCTCGAAATCAAACTGACCTAACGCTAGCACCACAAAGCCACAGAACCAAGAACACAAAATACTAAACCAACATAACTGTTCTTAAAACCCGATGAATTAAATTAAATGCTCCACTAATCTTTTGGGTCTCACAAAATCACTCTAGAAGTTTGTAAGACGGATGAATATAGCTCAGGAGAGCCTGTCGGAGCAACTTCTGGTGATGATCCCATCTGGAGAGGAGTTACGTACAGCCAGCGTTGTCAAGAACCTTGAGATGGAGTTGCAGGGCTGCACAGTGTTCACAAATCTGATTGTTTTCCCTATGGCAGAGTTTGACATCATTCTTGGAGTGGGTTGGCTGTCTGAGTACCAGGAAGTGATAGACTTCCAAGGCAGGACAGTACAACTTATATCTTATAGAGGGGAGTCCTTCGTTTTCACAGCAGCAAGATGCACGAGGAAGCCTCGATTCATCTCATTCCTACAGACGAGGAAACTCATTGAGGATGGATGCTCGTCGTTTCTATCCAGTATTACAGCAACTACCGTACCAGAAAGCCCTTTGTTGTCAGACGCGGATGTAGTAAGGGAATTTCCAGATGTTTTTCCCGAGGACTTAGCTGGAGTTCCACCAGAGAGAGGGGTGGAGTTTACCATTGAGCTGATGTCAGGAACTGTGCCAATCTCCAAGGCACCTTATAGACTCGCTCCTACTGAGATGAAAGATCTGAAGGAGCAGATTCAGGAGCTGCTAGACAAGGGATTTATCCATCCTAGGTTTCTCCATGGGGCGCATCCGTGCTCTTTGTGAAGAAGAAAGACGGTAGCATGCGACTATGCATCGATTACAGGGAGATAAAAGCAGTAACAGTAAAGAACAAGTACCCTTTGCCTAGAGTGGAGGATCTCTTTGATCAGCTGCAAGGAGCTTCGGTATTTTCTAAGATAGCTCTTTGCTCAGGTCAGCTGAAGGTGAAGGAATCAGATGTGAATAAGACAGCGTTCAGGACTCGCTATGGCCACTATGAGTTCTTAGTGATGCCTTTTGGATTGACTAACGTGCCAGCAATTTTCATGGACCTTATGAACAGAGTGTTTCAGCCTTATCTAGATCAGTTTGTAATCGTCTTCATTTATGATATCCTCATCTATTCGAGGAGCAAAGAGGAGCATAGTCAGCACTTACGAACAACTTTGGGAGTGCTGAGAGACAAGAGATGTACGCTAAGTTCAGAAAGTGCGAGTTTTGGTTGGAGAGAGTGACATTCCTTGGTCACATCATTTCTAGTAGAGGAGTATGGGTGGATCCATCCAAGGTAGAGGCTGTCAAAGAATGGTCAGTACCAAAGACCGCCTCTGAAATTCGCAGCTTTCTTGGACTAGAAGGATACTATCGGAAGTTCATGAAGGGATATTCCCCTATTGAAATACCACTAACCGCGCTGACCAAGAAGAATGCTAAGTATATCTGGAGCTCAGAATGTCAGTGTAGCTTTGATACGTTGAAGCAATCCCTCATAACAGTGCCTGTCTTAGCTATGCCATCAGGAAAAGGATATTATGTGATCTACACAGATGCATTTAAGCTAGGCCTAGGCGCAGTACTGATGCAAGGCAAAAAAGTGATAGCTTACGCCTCTGGACAACTCAAGGTGCACGAAAAGAACTACCCGACACATGATCTGGAACTAGCAGCTGTTGTTTTTGCACTTAAGACCTGGAGACATTACCTATATAGAGAAAAGTGCAAGATCTTCACAGATCACAAGAGCTTGAATTACTTCTTCATGCAGAAGGAGATCAACATGAGGCAGAGGAGATGGCTAGAGCTGGTCAAGGACTATGACTGTGAGTCATCTACCATAGGAAAAATGAATGTCGTAGCTGATGCATTGAGCAGGAAGAATGCAATTGTGGCTCATATGATAGTTACAGAACCACTATAGCGTGAGATACCGGGATTTGGACTAGAAATCTATGCAGCAGGGAGAGCTCCTGAGCTGAATTCTTTAACTATACAGCCCACGCTACTAGATCACATCCGTGATAGCAAGCTGGTGATGAGTAGCTATAGAAATGGAAGATGAGGGATGAGGAGAAAGGCAGTGGACTGCAAACCGTGGACAATGGGATTGTGAGATATAAGGGCCAATTTTGGGTTCCTTCAGGTGACGCACTGCGAGAGCTGATAATGACGGAAGCTCACAATCACCTTATTCATTTCACCCAGGGAGCACCAAGATGTAGAAGGAACTACAACAGCTATATTGGTGGCCGGACATGAAGAGGGACATCGACCGATTTGTGTCCGAGTGCTTAACTTGCAAATAGGTCAAAGCTGAGCATCAGAGACCCGCGGGATTGCTAAAGCCACTTACTATTCCGGAGTGGAAATGGGAAAACATAACAATGGATTTCATTGTAGGATTTTTGAGGACTGTTAAGGGGCTTAATTCCATATGGTTGATTGTGGACGACTCACCAAATCCGCACATTTCCTGCCGGTGAAGACCACTTTCACAATGACGCAGTACACAGAGCTGTATGTTCAAGAGATAGTTAGATTACATGGTATACCAGCCTCGATTGTATCAGATAGAGATATGCGATTCACATTAGCTTTTTGAAGGAGCATGCATGAATCTTTATGGACGAAGCTGCATTTCAGTACAACTTTTCATCCCCAGACAGATGGTCAAACAGAGAGGGTAAATCAGATACTGGAAGATCTGCTGCGAGCTTGTGTTATCAATTTTCAAGGGAGCTGGGAAGCTAAGCTGTCACTAGTTGAGTTCACGTACAACAACAGCTTCCAAGCCTCCATCGGCATGGCACCATACGAAACACTATATGTGAGGAGATGCAGATCACCCATCCATTGGGATGAAGTGGGTGAACGGACAGAGCTAGGCCCTGAGATTGTTCAGCATACAGCTGATACAGTAATGAAGATAAGGGATAGGATGAGAACAGCGCATAGCAGGAAGAAAAGCTACGCTGATCTGAAGAGAAGAGAGCTAGAATTTGAAGCTGGAGATCATGTTTTCGTGAAAGTTGCCCCTATGAAAGGTGTAATGAGGTTTGGAAAGAAGGGAAGCTAGCACCAAGATTCATAGGACCCTTCGAAATTTTGGACAGAATAGGAACCTTAGCATATCGTGTAGCTCTACCGCCAAGTCTATCAGCTGTGCACAATGTTTTCCGCGTCTCTATGCTAAATAAATACGTGCCTATTCCCTCACATGTGCTGAGTGTAGAGCCAATTCACATACGCCGCAGCTGAACTTCGAGGAGCAAGCAATTCGGATCCTAGGCAGACAGATTACGAAGTTACGTAACAGGACCATTCCAATGGTTAAGGTTCAGTGGTTGAACCATTTGGAAGTGCTACGTGGGAGGTAGAAGCCTACATCAAGCAGCGACATCCAGAGCTCTTCGTTAAGCTTTAGAATTTCAAGGATAAAATTCTTTAAGTGGGAGAGTATTGTAAGCCTAAAAAATTATCCCTATTTAGGAATTAGCGTGTCTTACCCGTAGTAATTATTTCCCCTATTTTATTGGTTTTATTAATTATGCCTTTAATTATTAAGATTATTTTTATGCCAAGTGTTCTATTTTAGTACAGGTGCTGCAAAGCCGGTGGGACATGTCCCAGTCTACAATGCCAAATGGATACACACACCTCTGATCTGGTCATGGGACTGCTTAGAACATACAGGCCTCCAACTCTTGGACCCATTCCAATCATCTTGTCCTGATTCAAAATCTGAATTAGACAAGATTCAGAAGAGAAAGAGACTGAGAAAGGAACCTGCGTAGTTAAGGAAATAATGGAAAGCAAATTAAACTTGAAATGTGGGACAAAAAGCACATTCTAGAATGTAAGCTCAGAGGATAACTTGACTGATCCTATTTGCATGACATGGATGTCTAGATTATTTGGTAACTTCACACTATAATGAAAAGGCTTGATGGAGACAAAGAGATGAAGTTCACAACAGATATGGTGTATGGCTTCCGAATCTATGACCCAAGCAGATAGGAGAATAGCATCATGACAAGACATTAGGAAGTATGTACCATTAAAGCATGAGGTAGGGAGCTCGGATGGCTACTGTGAACCATTGTGTTGCCAGAACCAAGCTGGAGTTGTGCGCTCAAGAAATCTATGAGTTGTTTGCAGTGCTCTATTTTCAAGCTGTATCCCATAACCGAATTTGGCTCTATCATATGAGGTGTGACCATGGTTGGCTGGCAACGTTTTGCTATTCTGCTTCATCTTATACTTTGGGTGGCCTGGCGGATATCCATGCAGTTTGTAGCACTTGGCGACTGTCTGATTAGGCAAATGACAATGAGAACAAGTTGGTTTGTTTTCTTTGACCTCCTTTGATTGATACATTCCTTTAACAGCAGATACGCTAGGACTGTGACTCTTGATCGGAGGTTGATCGAAAGATGTACCACTAATGCTTTGAGTTAAGTTCATAGAACCTTGGCACAATTAAGCTAGTAGTCTCTTTATTTGAAAATTTCTTGGAGCATTGATCTGATGAAACCGATCTCTCAAATCACTGTAGATCTCATACGCCATAGAAATGCACAATAAACTATCAGCAATATCGTGACTCAACGAATTCAAAATCCATTAGATAACCATGTTGTTGCATCGCACCCAAGCTTCATACAGTAGATCATCCAATTTATGGCGTAGCTACGATCCATCAACAAACATAGTTTATTCTTAGCGGTCAAAGTTGTGGACATCGATCAACCATGTGTTGTAGTTGTTTCATGTGAGAGGATTGGAGACGAACCAACCCAGGGTGATCTCCGCTGTGTAATTAGAAGGAGATACTCAGATCTTCAAAGAACATTCTCCCAGTCGAATTACTCGTATTTCGAGTTTGAGCTTGGACTTGAGGTTGATTTCCTCTCACCATAGCAGAATCAGAGTTCTACATAAAGCTATGATACCATATCAGAATTTAGAGTTCAAATGAAAGAAATAATTTTTATTCTCATTAACAGTCAAACGATTATCGATCAGATATTTATATATAGGTAAAGAGTAAAAAATAAAAGAAAAACGGTACGTGCATTTATAAAATTACAAACAAAATGGATCATAGGTCCGAAAACTGCTACCATGAGCTCTCACACAGCTCGGGCACCATTTCATGGATCAAAAATTTTAGATAACGTGCTTTTAAGAAAGGATTTTGAAAAACAGCACGCCAAGCAGATCGCGCCTAGAACGGATCAGCGCTGCATGCTGAACATATCACGCACGAACTGAACGATGAGAAACTAACTCTGCATGAGCTGAAATAGCTCCAGTTCTTGAAATCTATGAGCACCGATAAGTATATCAGATCTGGTATAAAAATCAAGGCAGAAAACATCTGATTATACCCTCTGAAAATTGAAAGGTGTTTTTTTTAAATATGCGAAGCAAGTATGAATGCAAAAAGATGTAAACTGGAAACCGTAAAGAACTCATCTGTTTGTTTATGTAAGTTCGGAGCTCTTTTACGTCTCCCTTTTTCTTCCAAACTGGAAGGATTACATTAGAAGACTTTGATTATTACAGCTTTTGCAATAACCCGATCCAACAGCCCGCAAGCTACGAGAACTCCTAGCACTCCACTCTTCACACCAGCCCGCATGCTTTGTGAGCTACGACACTATGAATATGTTTAATGCCTCTGTTCAAAGACTACAATAATTCTATTTCTCATATTCACTCTAATCTGTTTAGCCCATCTCTCAATTTGTGAGTGAATGTGTGTGTGAGAGATTTACAGTGTAAGCTCACTCTCTCTCAAATATTTTCTCACACGTTGGGAAGTGATTATTGAAAGCTGATATTTTCATTCTCTTACCAAGTTCTGCAATCGACTAAAATGATTCTGCGTTTAAGCTCTCGGCTGTGCACCAGCTCACACCTGGGCACAGCTCTCAGCCTATACACCAGCGGCCACCTATGTATACCAGCTCTCGACTATTGCACATGCTCTCTCCCTTTTCTGTGTTTCGTGCATATATGTCGCTATGTGCACTCTTTTGTTTTTCACAATTGAATCTTTTGTGTATATGTAGCCTTTGATGAATTACTATCGTTGGAGAAATCCCTTATTTTGTGCCTGTCAATCTCTTCAGCCATGACATAAGGCTCTTTCCTCTTCAACGGCTCTTTCCTCTTTTGGCGAAATTCAAAGGCTCTTTGAGCTCGGAAAAAATACAATTTTGTCCCCACTTGTTCTATTCATTACTCGTACGGTTTTCTTGACTTTTTTTGACTAGCTCTGGTCTGATCTGCTACGTTGTTCCTCTGATCTAGTCCCTGAGCTGATCCTCTAAGAAGCTCCCTCTAAGCTGTTCTTGCTCAAATATGCTTCGTACTACTTTGTTCTGCTCTTAAGATTATCGACTCTGTATCTCTAATCTATGAGCTGGTCGACTCAGTGCTTCTATGTTTCTGATATACTCTAAGCTGATTTGTTCTATTAAGCTCTAATTGATCTATTCGCTTATCTGTTCTATACTGTTCTAGCTTAGGCGTTCTCAGTTGATCTGAACCAAATCTTCTCTGAGCCGTTCACTCTGAACTGATATATATACTATTCTGATTCTGTCTGAGCTGCTTATCTGAGCTGATTACCCGATCTGATATGTTCTAATCTATAAGCTTCTCTCGTAAGTTCTAAGTTGATTCGCTTCTCTCTGCTGATTTGATCTCATCTGATCTAATCTTAGCTGATCTTCCGATCTTATCTGTTCTAAGCTCTGTGCTGATCTCATTCTCTCTGCTCTTCTAATTTGATCTGAACTGATTTTGATCTGTTCTGCCCTGAACTGCTCTAAGATGCTCTCTGAACCGAATACCGTTCATATATTCTGATCTGAACCTGTAAGCTAAACTCTGATCTGCACTTGATCTCTGAACTGAACGCTTCTCTCCTGAGCTGATACATGCTCTGAACTGGTTTCTTCTGTGCTGATCTTTGCTCTAAGATAGATCAGCTTGGATTTCGTCTTCTGTACCAGTTTGGGCGTCCTCTACTATTCCATATTGAACATCTTCTCAATAGCACTCAATTCGTCACTTTCAGCTCCCTTCCGATCTGCTACAGCGTGCTTTTCAGCTCGCATCTTATCTGTTACAGCGTGCTTCTTCAGCTGGCGTCTGATCTGTTTCTGCTTAGACCTGTGCACTCGATTAAATCGTTAGAAAAAAACAACAGATTTTGTGTTTCATAATTAAGATCTGATCTGTTACACAGATTCAACAATCTCCTCCTTTTTGATTAAAACAAAACCTGGATAAAAATAAGCACAAATAAATAGATTTGAAATATTTCTTCCCATTTTGTGGAAATCAAAAAGGGTTCGAAATCTTATCTCCCTCTGAATAATTAAAACAAAACCTTCCCATTAACAAAGCACGGTGTTTTCCAGTTTTCGAAAAATAAAACATTTCCAGGGACGACAGATTGCAGAAAACAACATGCATGATATGATTATTAAAAAATTTATATGCTACTAAAAAAATTCTCATCTGTTCAGATTAGAGGAATAACTGAAACTTCAACTTACAGAATCTCTTCCATTTTTCTCTAATTTTAGCATAACCAAAACTAGAGATCTTGCCGTCCACGCAGATCTCATGCAATCTGTGTCAGCTCGTCAGAACAGATATTGCTGCACTTTTCTTTCGGAAAACTGCTCTGCAATTCAATAATCATTATCTTTAAAATGAGTTTCAAAAAATCTTAAAAAAAAAGTAGCACAGAGAGATTTTTCCGCAACGAAAATATTTTGAAGAACCATCAGAGCACGTAAATTTTTAAAACCGAAAAATTCTCAGTTTAAAATACTCATTTCAAGAACAACCTGCTTAGATACCAATTCATAGATCCGAAAACTGGTACCGTGAGCTCTCACACAGCTCGGGCATCAATATATGGATCTAAAATTTCAGATAACACGCTTTAAAAAAGTGTTTTGAAAATATCACGCCAAGCAGATCGTGCCTAGCACAGAGCAGCGCTGCGTGCTGAACAGATCGCGCGCTATCTGAGCGATGAGAAACTAACTCTGCGTGAGTTGCAATAGCTCCAGTTCTTGAAATCTATGAGCATCGAGAAGTATCAGATATGGTATAAAAACCAAGGCGGAAAACATCTTATTATACCCTCTGAAAATTGAAAGCTTTTTGTTTTAAATATCGATGCAAGTATGAATCCAGAAAGCTGTAAACTGAAAACTGTAAAGAACTCATATATTTGTTTGTGGAAGTCCGGAGCCGAATCTCCTACGTCTCCCCTTCTTCCAAACTTGAAGGATTCCACTAGAATACTTTGATTATTACAGCTTTTGCAATAACCCGATCCAACAGCCCGCAAGCTGCGAGAACTCCTAGCACTCCATGCTTCACACCAGCCTGCAAGCTGTGTGAGCTGCGACAATATGAACATGTTTAATGTCTCTGTTCAAAGACTAAAATTGTAACGACCATGTTTTCGAATAGTAATTAAAATAAATTGAAGGTTCGAATTGAAAGATACTCAAAATTTGTACTTGGTCCAAAGACAATTAACCAAATACTTCTGGGCTAAATTACGAAACTCTATAAAATTTCCAGATCACGTAATATAAAAGAAATAGACTAAATATCTTATCAAGGCAATACGTGCAGAACTTGTACATATATGTATATGTCCAAAAATACAATTTCTCTTAGATTACATTGAACAAGCGAAGAAGTAATCCAAAATGTTCAAAGGCTATATCTACTCTTCTATACAACCAAAAGAAAATGTAAACTGAAACAGCATGGAAACGAATGTCCACGATAAATACACCCGATCTGATCCAGCTTGCACCAACCAGCAACCTCTAAACCTGATCACCTACACTTAGGAAAACTAATGAGCCTAGAGGCTCAGCAAGCAAATCTAGATATAACGAAGGCACACAATACATGCATAACAATATCTTTCACTGTAATTGAAATTCGTATGCTGATATGCTCAAAAGCTGAACAACTGAATACTGGTAAACTGAAAACTGAGAAATGAGAAACTGAGAAAGCATAAACTGCACATGCATGAAACCTTTAAAATCTTTACTTGTAATAAAAATATTTACTGATATTAAAGGAAGTAACATAAACTTTTCTCATTTTCTGTGGTTGTAATCAACCATTTACTCTGTTATTTTGAGTTATGTCTCAGAAGCTATAAGTAGGTCAGTCGTTTGATCAAACTATCATCTGTATACAGGCTCTGGGGAATAAATCTCAAACTATGTAAAGGGGTATATGAAATGCCCTAAACCCCACTCAAACATTTTCTGATAAGTTAAATGTAGAATTTTTTTTTTGAAACAATAACCCGATTGCTTAAAATAAACTGCTTTAAAATTCTAACAGCTTCGAACAACTCAAAACAAGCTTCATGGAATTTAAACAAATTTGAATAGAAGCTGGTGAATCACATAAACTGAAATAATTTGAAAACGGTATCCAAACATCCACAATCTGAAATTGAATGTTTTCCAAAGCTGAAACTAAATTAAATAAAGTATGTCTCTCAATACTGAATCTGAAGTTCTTAAGTTAAACCCAAAACTGTTTTCTCTCAGTCTAAACGCTGCAAAAACGCCTGGTCATAGGGTGTGCGCCAGCCAACCGCTGCCAGCTCAGGGTTCCTGCCCCTCAGCCTCTGTCTCGACATCATCTGCACCGGTTAAACTTAGTGAGCCTTGGGGCTCAACAAGTACAAAACGGGCAGGAGCAACGTAATACATAATACAGGCACAAGCATAACATATTTGTGCTCATGTAAATTTTCTCTAAACTGAAAATACGAAGGAACAAGATGACCAACTTAAAACAGTTAAAAGCAGTTAACTTAAAACTCATGCATAAAATCAGCTCATAAATTAAAAGCATTTTTTGTGAAATCTGATTCCTGACTGTGGTCCCTCGAATCACATGTTTCTCTTGATCAAGCTAATAGGTACCATGGTACTAGGTTTTGTATGGCTCCCCAGTGCTTTTCTGGTTTTCATACACGTCAGTTTGGTATGTCTCCTTGGAACGTCTCCCGACTCTCATACACGTAATTTGATATGACTCACAAATCGTCTCTCGTTATCAATATCCGTATTGTTGATATGGCTCACGAGACGTCTCTCGATCCCGATGTCCGTAATATTGCCACAATCAGTTCACGTCATTCAAAACATTTCTCATGCTTAAACTCTCTGTTCTCAAATCAGTTCTCAACCTCTATTCTCGAAAGTAAAATCTTTTCTATCTTTAAAATTATGCAAGCTGTAGAATAAAACTGGAGAAGCTTAGAACTCAAATCTGCTCAACATCATAATTTATCTTTAAGATAAAACGTCAAATTTATAATTTTCTCATGACAGAAGGCTGCTCCTAAGACTCGACCCATCCCAAACGCATAGACCAGGTCGCACTGATCAGCTCGAAAGGTAAACTCAGCTTACGAAATCTGTACAGTCTACCCAGAACAGCTCGATGCTTTGATCTGGATCGCGTACTGGAACCAGCTTAGAACACTCGATCGGCTTAGAGCGCACAGGCCCTTCAACTGGCCAGATCAGCTCGGGGCTTCGGATCCGACCGTGCGCTGGGAGCATCTCAGAGCGTTCAACTAGGTTCAGGCACGCAGACCAGCTCGGAACCCAGAATAGCTTAGGTACTCTCCCCAGATTACAAGGGTATAACAACTTATAGAAAGTCGGCAGATTACGGGAATCTACCCGACTTAGATTGGTCAAATCAGCTTAGGAAGGTCAACCAGCTCAGTCTGGTCAACTAGTTTAGCACTGTGAACCAGCTCGGGCGGTAAATCGGCTTGGCACGATAAACCAGCTTAGCACGGTGAGCCACCTCAGGGCGGAAAACCAGTTTAGTGCAGTAAACCGGCTCAGCACAGTGAACCAGCTCGGGGAGGTAAACCAGCTTAGGATGGTCGGACCCACTGGGATGGTCAAACCAGCTGGGGAAAAGTCAAAGTAGCTTAAACTCAAGGGAGCAACTTAGGCTCGAAGAAACAGCTTAGGGTTCGAAGAAGCAGCTTATGCTCAAAGAATGACAACGTTTACTCAAAAGTAAGGACAGTTTAGGCTTAGGGCTTACGAACCCAGCATACAGGAACAACCAGCTTAGGGCACTCAAACTAAAAAAAAAACAGGTTACGGCTCGAGCAAGAGGGAAAAGCATATTACAGATGCTTTAATTGAAGCACACAGTTTACAGAGACACAGCTTAGCACTCTCACCCAGTACATCTCTCGGCTCAACCTCAAAGATGCAAAAACCAACTCTAAATTCTAAGTAGCCCCGTCAGGTTTAAAATTAACAATTTCGATCTCCTAAAACCTCAATCATCGTCTCAAAACTCAAAAAAATCGAGTAGAAATTGAATAAATCAACGCAAGCAGATAATATGTCTAACCAATGCAATCAAGAAAGCTTTGTGCTTGCCTTGCTTAGTAGAACTTACGACAGTGGTGTCACGAAGCTGGCTGGACGGAGAGACACCGGGAACGCTGGGGTTTACACTCTGGAAGCACAAAATCGCTGGGGAAGAGAAAGTGAAAATAGGGTCGCGCTTACAGAGAGAAAACTAGGGCTCGTGGGATTTTTTTGTGAAGGAATAGATTGTGTATGCGTGTATGTGTGTAAAGCGTCGTGGTTTTGAAGAGTAAAAATCGGGATTCCAGATTTGCTAAATCAATTGGCGATATTTGCTTCCAAAATTCTTATCTCTTCCCTAAATCTAAACTTTTGAAATTGGGGATAAAATATTTGGGTAGAGATTTTGGGAAATAAAACTGGTTTTAAAATAAGGAATAGATTTTGTAAAAATCCCGTCACTAGAAAATAGCTAAAAAATGGATTTTACTAAATCACCTTCAGCTTGGGGTTCCCATCGTCTATACCTCTTTCTAAATTGTCCCTTTTAGGGGGTTCCCTACAAAATAATGTCATTAGTAACAGTGATACGCTCATTTGTAAAACCTGGCATGTGTGCAAACAGAGAAGTTGTCTTTCGTTTCAAATAATTCAATTGTAGAATCTTTGTTTGGTTTAGTTCACATTGACATTTGGGGACATTTCAATCATATTAGTGTGGATGGTTTAAATAATTCCTCTTAATAAACGACCAATGGGTCTCCCAGCTAATGTGGTATGTAGACTGCATAAGTCCTTATATGGTTTAAGACAAGCGTCCCGCCAATGGTTCACTAAGTTTTCATCAACATTATTTGATATTGGTTTTGTTCAGTCTCATGCTAATAACTCTCTCTTCATTAGCCCAAGTTCTGCTGGATTTATAGTCCTATTGGTGTATGTTGATGACATTTTAATTGCAACGACTAACAAGTGGGAGACTGCTACCTTTTAACCTCCTTTCTTGATAATAAATTCAGATTGAATAATATGGGTCCTTCGAAATATTTTCTTGGTATAGAGGTAGTCCATTGTTTTCGTGGAATTTCAACTGTCAACGCCATTAGGAATTGCAGCTACTAACGGATGCATGTATGCTTGGATGCAAGCTGCGCTCCATGACTATATATGGGAACCACACACTTAGTTCTGAGGATGGTGAGATCCTTCCGAATACGGCAGTCTCATTTGAATGTTGTTGTACTTGACTATTACACACCATGATCTTTCATACTCTGTTAACAAGCTAAGTCAGCTTGTGTCCAAGCCACAAAGAACACATTTGCAGGGTGTCTACTCTGTTCTTAGGTATGTTAAAGGGTCAGTTGGGTAAGGAAATTTTTTATAGTGCATCGACTCCAGCCAAACTCGGTGAATTTTCCAACTCGGATTGGCTGCTTGCCTGACACTCGTCGATCTCGTTCGGGCTTTTGTGTCTTACTTGGTGAATTTTTAATATCCTGAAAATCGAAGAAACAATAGACAGTTTACAAGTCGTGTGCTCAAGAAGAATATCGATCTATGGCTCATGCTACCTCTTTTATCACTACACAAAGATTTGCAAATTGAGTTTAAATCACCGGTGTCGTTCTTTTGTGATAGAAATCTGCTATTCATATAACATCTAACCCCGTTTTCCATGAAAAACAAAACACATTGACATCGATTGTCATACCGTCCGAGAACGATTGTAGTAGGGTCTTATTATTCTTTTGCATGTCTCTACTACTTTACAACTTGCAGATTTGTTCACTAAGCCCCTACTCCGTTCTCGCTTCTGTATGTTATTGTCCAAGATGGGCATTCACAACATTCATGGTCCACCTTGAGGGATGCTTATTGAATAATGGAGTGACGGTCCGATCTGCTGACAGTATGGAGCATGTCCAATCTACTTACAGTGTGGAGTATGTCCAATCTGCTGACAGTATGTAGCATGTTCGATCTGCTGACAGTACGAACGTACCCGATCAACTGACAGAACAATACAAATGACCTGGTCCGCTAATAGTACGGGGCTTACCCGGTCTACTGACAGTGAGGAGCTTACCCGATCTGCTGACAGAACAGAGCGTCCTAGTCTGCTCTCCGTTTTGTTTGTAATTGTATAAACGCGCGTATCGCTTTTCTTTTCTTTTCTTTACCCGTATATAAAACATGATTAATTGATCGTTTAACGGTTAACGAGAATAGAAATTTCTTTTCTTCGAACTCTAAATTCTGATATTTATGAAGTATTATATTATAGTTTGTTGTAGTGTTTTTGAAACCGGACCGGATCGATCGGTTCAACGTTTGACCGGTCGCTATCAGTCGGTCCGGTCAGGTCCCAATCAAATAAAAAACAATCATTTTACCTGTTTGACAATCAAGAACCGGTTCAACCGATTTTCCATTTTTTTTGACAAAATCATTTTCTTATTCTTTTAAAATGTAAAACTAATATTTGGTTATATATTTAAATTTACTAAGAATTTGAACAAATAAATATATTTTTATCTATTCATATATATATATATATCTATTCATATATATATATATATATATATATAGTTATATTTTAAAATTTAAAACATATCATTTATTAGATTATATTAATAATTTACTAATAAACAATTTTCGGTTCGACCGTCAGATGAATCGATTGGACCGTTTTAAAAGCTAAACCTATTCGGTTACCTGTCCGATTATGAAAACATTGGTTTATTGTGTGGACAATCCATCGAATAATCTATATTTATCACATCGATCACATTAATAGTACTGAAAGTTATTACTAATAAGAGAATAGACGATCGTTTTCATTACATATGTAAAATGTACCAAATCAACTGTGCTGGGAATCTTGAATATTTAGCAAGTCACCCAGATGTATTTCACCTTGACCAATCGATAAGAGTGGGGACAAACAACGGCATCCACAATATGTAAACAAAGATCATAATTTTATACAACTATTTCTGTTCCAATTTAAGACATTTGTACGAATATATCTTGGTCGTGCAAATTGGACATGTTACCTATCAAGATTTCATCATTACGTACCACAACTGCCACGCCTTGATAAGGAAATATCAATGTGGATTCCACACCAATCACGTGCACTTTTCCGCCATGGTTAAATCCAACCAAACTAAGACCTTTGGTCCTTTGCCATGTCGGCCACGAATATTTTCTGGTAGCGACATCCGATCCATCGGGAGCTTCGGCAAACCCAAAAAAAAAAACAAAAGAAACAAATAATGAGGAAGCAAATAGAATGAAACTCTTTACATTAAATGTGAATTTTTCTATGAAACATTTCTAATAAATTTTGTCTTGCTGGCCTTCCGATTCGAACATCGAGTTCAGGAGCATCCACGGATGAGATCAATCTAGTTAGAGAGGAAGTGGTTTGTTTTTTAGGTTTTGAATGGTAATTATTGGACACATTGGAAAACAAATGATTCTACTAAAATGTTAGCTTAATTCTTTTTATTCAGGTCTTTGTGTTGTCATTAGATCCGTAGCTCTTTACATTCCATGTTTGGGCAGTAATTATTAATTTTCTGTGAAAGTATTGATGTGTTACTGCATAAATGTTTTGCATCAAAACAGTAAAAGTTATGTCGGAAAAATGATTAATATTAAAAAAAATAAAACAAAACGAACAAATGTTCGTCCCAGGTGCCGCACATTGACATATAAATATAAACTTAAAGAATAAAATAGACACCGAAATTTTTATGTGCAAACCCCTTAAAATTATTAGGGTCAAAATAATGGGCAAGATGCAAAATCCACTTAATAGTTACACAATCTCACTGTGTTCAAAGAGACAAATACTCTCAAGAGAAACTATCTCACATATAGGGACAATTTTTCGTATGAACACAAATTTGAGTAGTAAACTTAATTTTCCCAATTGCATCAATTTGTTGACAAATCAACACCTTCATTACTTGTATTATGACACATTGCTGGTATTTCTTCCACTTAGAGATTTGATAGAGAATCGATCATATCTCCAAACATCCTTTCGATAATGTCGTTCCCTGCTGCTTACGTTCTGCTAAGCCATATGATGATCTACGTCATTCGAGCTTGTCAGTATTTAATGACTTGGTCAGATAATCGGCTATGTTATTATTCGTATAGATTTTCTGCATATTTACATTTCCTTCCTTTACATATTTAGTCCTGGAATAAAAGGATTCCTTGCAATGTATAAGACACTCTAACTGTTGCAAAACAAAGTAATGTTCTCTTGTTTTTGCCGAAGTTCCTTCAAAAACCTTTTAATCCACATGGACTCCTTGCAAATTTGAGTAGCTACCATATATTCTACCTCGGTTGTAGATAATGCCACATCTGTCTGCAGTTTTGAAACCCATTTTACTGCACCTCCTGCAAGTGTAAACACATAACCGGTAGTAGTTTCTCTTGTCAGAATCACCAACATAATCTGAATCAATATAGCCATTGAGTGTCAAATCCGATACTCCAAATATAATGCAGCATTTGAGATACCGTTTATGTATTTAAGGATCCTCTTAACCATGCTTCAATGCTATCTTCCAAGATTCACCTTGTATTGACTAACTGCTCCAACTGCTTCTGTAATATCCGGTCTAGTATAAATCATAACAAGCATCAACCTTCCCACTTCTGACAAATATAGTACTCGAGACATCTTTAATGTTGAAGATATGCAAGAATTTCTTCGAATATTTCTCTGGAAAAGTCAAATATTTCTGTTACTTCTGTCCCAATTAACTTGCATCCCTAGAATCTTATTTGCTGATCCTAATTCCTTTATATCAAATTTCCTAACCAACTATGCTTTCAATTCTTGGATCCAATCTTTGTTGGAGTCTACTACCAACATATTGTACACGTACAACAACAAAATGCTATAATCATTTCCACCAGACCTCTTGAATATATACAAGGGTCTGCACTAAATCTGTTGTGCCCAAGACTCATGATATATGAATCAAATCTCTTATACCAGTTCCTTTGCGCCTGTTGAGATCGTACAGAGATATCTTCAACCTGCAAACCAAGTTTTATTTATTTCAACAAAACTTTCTGGCTGAAACATATATATTTCTTCTCCAAGATCTCTATGAAGAAAAGTGGTGTTAACATCTAGTTGTTCTACATGTAGGTCAAATATCGCACATAATGCTAACACTACTCTGACTATATTTAGCCAAACCACGGGAGAAAATATCTCATTGAATTCAAAGCATTCTTTTTTAGAATATATTTTTACCATTATTCTGGCGTGATACTGCTCATCTTATTGCCATCATTTTTGATCTTATAGACATATCTATTATCGGTGGCTCCTCCCTCGTTGTAGGGTAACAAGATCCTAAGTTTTATTCATGTCTAAAGCCTCCAATTCTTTTTGCATTTTAGTCATCCACAAGGATACATCCAAGTTTCAAGTAGCCTCTTGGAAACACGATGATTCACCATCCTCTGTTAGTAGACAGTATGCAATATTGATTTTAGTGACATAATGTGAAATCCAACCTGGTGGTATTCTCTCCCGAGTTAACTGCCTTACTTTGGAAACTTCTGACTCTACTGGTTCTTGTTTCTCGTATTCTGGTACTGCTTACAAGAAATTTGATCTTCGTCTGTCTTATTTCCACTTGAATTGTAGTATTTTTTGATCATGCACCTTTTTCTTCCTTCACTTTATCTTCCTCAAGTATAACATCTCTGTTGATGATAAGCTTGTGGACAGTAGGATCTCAAAAGAGAAACCCTTTTACTTAATCAGCATAGCCCAAGAAGATACAATTTCTGGAGTTAGCATCCAACTTTGATCTTTCTTGTTCATTGAATAAAACATACCCTATACTTCCAATATAAGCACCAAAAAATAATCCGTTGGATTTTCAGATCATACCTCCATTGGAGTTTTCAAATCAATCGCTACTGCTGGAGACCGATTGATAACATAACAGGCGATTTTGACTTCTTCTACCTAGAATGACTTGGCTAGGCCCACAGTACTCAACATAGCTCAACTTTCGTTCAACAAGGTTCTATTCATCCACTCCGTCACTCCATTTGTTTAGGTTTGTAAGCCATCGTAAATTGTCTTTTGTTGCCCTCATGTCGGTAAAATGCATCAAATCATCACTGGTATATTCTTCTCCATTGTCAATCACCATACACTTGATTTTCTTTTCAAAATCAAGTTCAACCCCGTGCTTTGAAAACGTTGAAAACTTCAAAAACACCTGATTGTTTATTGATTGGATACATCCAACATCTCCTAGAGAAATAACTAATGAACGAGACAAAATATCTCGCTCTTTCTAGGGATACAATCGGTGATTGCCAAACATCTTAATGAATCAGCTCCAAAGATGCTTCTATTTTTTGGTAGTAGAAGTGTCAAACTTCAATTGTATTGTTTACTGGTAATACAATGCTCACAAAAGGGTAAAGTTATTTTTTTAAGCCCCTAAAACAGCCCATTCAGAGAGAATTTTCAATCCCCATTGTTGTATCTGGAAACAGATCAGATCATAATTTTTAAGAACACAAAACTTGATGTTATGATTTTAACAATTTACGTGAGTGAGCAGGAATCATGTCAGGCCTGGTACTCTAAATCATGGATTAATTACCCAATTAATCGCAATTACACAGAAGCATAAATATTGGCTAAAATTTTTCGTTTGGGCCTGAACTGAAATTATCATTTAAAATACAAACATAGTCAAAGAACGGATTTTAACTCAAAAATCCACACAACAACAACAGAAACATACAAGTAATACAACAAATACAGATCCCCAAATACAGAATATGCACAGGGCATACCCTGGTTCAATATATCAATACATAATGTATATAACTGGGACTCAAAAGGGGGATCTACCAGCCGACGCTCCACTCGGTCCAGTTGGATTACCTGAAGATCCTGCAAAGTCCAACACAGACCAAAGCAGCCCAAAAAGGGAAAATAAAACAAGGTCAAACCTCAGTACGAAAAGCATCAATAAAGCATCAATTATATCAGACATGCAATATTTCAAACGTGCAATGCATGTGGGTTACCAAGAATCATCGGTAAGCAAGGCACAACGACTCAGCTGTGCAATAAAATCTCAATGAATCAACAGAATCCAAATCATAGAGACGCAGCTGGCTATCGTGACTCAACGACGACATTGGATTCTTAGCACGACGAATCGCCGAAAAATCGCGACTCAGCGATTATCAGGTCTCAAAGAAGTTAGGCTCAATATGATATGCGTGTATGCAAGGCAGATTCATGCTCACAATAAAACGCATTTAATCAACCCATAAGCCATTTAAACAGAGAACTATCAAATAACTGTTCATCTAAACATTTTCGGCTAGCATAGGCACAGAAGCTCACGCACAACCACACAGCAGCTCATGCACAGCCACACAGCAGATCATGCACAGTACGCAGCAGCTCACACACGCAAGAAATATTTACAAACTGATATTAAGGCTGCTAAACCGAGCTCATTCACCAGCAGCACGGCTACTACCTCAACGGATCTCACAAGCACACAGCTAGCAGCTCACGCCAGATTCTGCCCTCTAGCTCACGGCGAACACCTAACAAAAGTTGCCCGAAACCTGCTCAAATCGAAGCTCAGAATAGGAATAAATTACTTACCCAAGCAAGCTAAAGAAATGGGAGAGCTATCGGACCGGGAAATCGCGAGAAAGTCAAACACTGCAACTACTTCGCACTCCTTCAACACGATGACCCAAGGCTCCAAAATGGTACCAATCAAAAGGTCTAGGAGAGACGAACCCGGCGCCACCAACATTGCTCCAAAAGGCAGCGTAAATCGGCGGAAATCGGGAAATTTGTGTTCGGATGAATAGTTAGGGTTTGGGTAAAAAGACGTCACATTTCTCTTCTGGGAAAGGGATAAAATGACATGTGGTCTCCAATCGGCTAAGTGTTGGGAAATAGAATTGTATACACGGTCAAAGTCAAAGTCATTTATTAAGCCACGTGATCTGCCCATGATCTGCTACAGTCCACCGACAGCTCGGGATCTCAAGCTGGTACCAGCTCTTGCCTCTACACTGTAATATGACCAGCGTAGCTCAGAACACACGCCCATAGCAGCTCTCAGCCTCAGCAGCTTACGGCCTCAACAACACATGGTACTCGGCAGATCATGCTGTGCAAATCACATTTCAGCTCACAAAAAACAGACCACGCTGCTCAGCAACTAGCATCTAAACTGGTAACACAAAACGACGTTGCATCGCCTCCAGCTCGGGACAACCAGTTCACGCATACAAAAGCCAGCTCACACACTTCCAAGCTGTTTCCGTCCCGCCGCTAATCCAATAGCTCAGATCTGTTCCATCCCAATAGTTCACGCCCGACAGTACGAGGCAAATCCTCAATTTATCTCCTTCCCCTTCTCCAGCTCGGGCATCAATTGACCAAATTTCCGCCCACACCCGAGCTGTTTTCCACAAATAGCTTACACGATTAACCCTTGCTATTTCCCTCTAATCCACTTAATAGAACACTGAATAAATCAGTTAATTACAGTCCTCACATTCTCCCCACCTTAAGAAATTTCGTCCTCGAAATCAAACAACAACTACAGATCCAACTAAAGAAAATTAGAGAATCACCAGGACTGAAATATAACAACTATCATTCCTAATATATCCAATCAGACACTAACTAAAAGTACCAAAGAAACTCAACACAAATCAGCGAGCTAGAGGAGTACCTGAATCAGTACTGCGTATGCTCGAATAGATGAGACCACTCCTGTCTCATCTTTTCTTCAACCTCCCAGGTAGCTTCCTCTCGGCCATGCTTTCTCCATTGGACCATCACCAACGAAATAGTCTTGTTTCTAAGCTGCTTCTCCTTCCTATCCAGAATCTGCACTAGATATTCGACGTAACTCAGGGTTTGATCCAGCTCAACTTCGTCGGTCCTTAGCACATGGGAAGGATCTGGCTCATATTTTCTCAACATGGACACATGAAACACATCATGCATCTCTGCTATCTCAGCAGGCAACAGCAATCGATAATCCAAAGATCCAATCCTCTCAAAAATCTCAAATGGGCCAACGAATCTAGGAGCTAATTTACCCTTAAGCCTGAATCTCATCACTCTTGAAAGGAGAAACTTTCAGAAATGCTCAATCGCCAACCTGAAAGTCCAAAGGTCTACACCTCTTATTACCGTTCTTCAGCTTCAATTCAGCGATGGAGTTTTCGTCCAAGCTGAATTGTTAGATTAGAGCATGTATCTTCCAGAAATCCATAATCCCACAAATATAAAGTTATAATTTTGAGAGATCTATTTGTAATTTTTATTTCCAATCAGCTTTTATCTGTGCTTATCTGGTTCAATTTAGGGCACGTTGCGAGAGCTGTCCGACCGGTCAAGACAAGCCCCGTCCCTTTCATTTTTAACCAAATTGGTTCGGTCTGCAAAATATTTGTTCTAAAATCAGGATAGCACTGTTATTAGTAGTACTTTAACAAAACGTGTTTTCATTTAACTTGTCTTTGAGAGTTTTTTATAAATACCTACACAAGCATCTCTTACATTCATTCATGAAACCTTCACATAGAGGAAAACCTTTTGAGAAAGTGATGTTCTCGATAAAAGAAAATTGACTGAAGTTTCAAAGGGTCGATCGTGTTTGTTCACTATTTAGGCCGGATAAATCTCTGCTGATCGTCTTTGTTGTTAAGGCACGTAAACTCTGTTTCTTGCTGTACTTTCTAAAGCATATATTGTTTCTTTGCTTGCATGTTTGTGTGAGTTTCAAAGGTTTGAGAAATGTTTTCGAAGTTTTTCAAACACAGAGATGATTTCCTGAGAATGTATTGGTTTGCTAAAGTTTTGATTCAGATATTAGAAAATGTTTTATGATGTTTGAGGAAGTTTCTTCTTTCTTCTTGAAAATTCTGGGATTTTCAGCAAGCAGTTAACGTGTCTTATTTCTGGAATGCCTTAGATATTTTCGATTACTTCAGACTAAGGTAATCTTCCAAGCAGAGTTGACTTTTTTTTACCATCGTCATCCAGTTCGCTTGAGATCAGATTTCATTGTCTAGCTCACTTGCGATCTAATTCATTGTCCAGTCTGCTCGCGATCTGATTGTCCGGTCTGAGTTTACTTTATTTGACCAAACAGCCCAGAGCTTTTCTATTCTGAACCAGTACGCCCGCATGCTGCTTTACTCCGAGCTGATCCAACTTAGGTCCACTCTGGATTGATACAGTGACTTCAAGTTTAGTTCTTCGTTTCTTTAGCTTTAATTCAAAGGAATAACTCCAATTTTTGGGCAGTTATACTCATTGCAAGAGATAGTTCGTCATCTTAGAGCTCTGCTGTTCATTATTCGTTTCAATAGCCCGAGCTAATTCCAGTTTTCTTTTCAATTGAACTCCCAATAGCTTTCGAACATTAAAAGTGCTTTAAAACAGCAAACCATATTTGATAGCGATATGTTACATATCAATTCAAGAATAGCAGTGAAAGAAAGTTTCACAGAAAGATTTTGTAACGCCCCAGTTTTAGCGATTGTCCCCACTGTACCAACATTGGTCTTTTCCAGCGTGTTTTGTTCTCACTCGCACGTTCCCTGAGAAACTTTATAGGGGGTCACCCATCCCAAATTTATCCCAAGTCAAGCACGCTTAACTTTGGAGTTCTTAAGTGATGAGCTCCCAAAAAGAATATGCACCTTGTTGGTATGAGTAGTACCAACTAAATCTGATAAGCTTATCTCAACTAACATCAACTACATCTATAACTTCCAAGTCTCGTAATCCCTATCATTCCGGTGTGGGGATCGGTTCATTCATGTGCCCATTCGCCTAGAATCCTGTCAGGAGCCGCTCATTGTCCATGCAACCTCTTGGCATCGGCGATCACTCCCCGCCTTCTTTTTGAGCTTCAGATGTCATATATTTTGAAGTAAATTTCAAATTTTAAAGTGATTTATGGCAAAGATTGTTAGAGTAGATGCCCAACTAGCCAACTTGTGGCGTGTGGGTTTTATTGACTCTTGTACATGACAATATTTATTTATGAAATTCACATTTATTTATGACATTCTTTATCTTCATTATGATTATAATGTTAACAATTGTGTTGGATAAAGACCTAGAATGCACCATAGTGTATGTTAGATGTGATAGTGGATATGATGGCTATCATGAAATACATCTAATAGTCACTGTGCATTCTGAATTCGTTCCTAGTCTATTGGGCCGTCAAAATTAGGATAAGGCCGCCCGAGCTTGAGACTAGCATCTGCGATGTGAAGTACCATGTTTCATTGGTAGGGAACATTGTGATGTTCTGATCATGCAGATGGATAGTGACCTGGTGATCTATCGAACTACCCTCGTTCGGACTTTCCAAGTGGTTACCATTTGTCGAGTGGATAAGTCCGAGGTCTTGGTTGTACTGATTAGTCCTCACTACTCGAAACGTCATTGAGACTCTACATGATAGGCGACTCAGTTTGACCCGTTTGCCGACTCATTTGGGGTCATTAGGCGGTGGGATTGGGTGAGGTCCCGATGCATGTAGGAGTCGATGCTTCGCTGTCGAGGATTCACCGCTCGCTTTCATGCGTGGATATCCTATGCTATCTGAGGAGACAATAGTATGAATCTCTGGCCAGAGTACTGGATGTGTTTTAGGTAAATGGGTTTGCCTAGTAACACTCGTGATGTCACTATTCGATCTCCAAGATGTATGCATAGTCATCGGATCTTTAGCGACTCTCGATTTACCAATGGTCGTTGATCTGATCGGGATATATGTGTTGAAAGGACCGTACGTTACGCAAACCACGACCAACTGGTTCTTGCAGGCACTATCAGTGATACCTAGGGGATCATGGGCCGATGTTGCTAGGCGCTTTACCATGATCCGATGGGCAAGTCCGAAATTGTGATTTCGGAGTCACAATGGTTGTGGGCCCACGGCTAGCTGTATCCCTGAACCATTGAGGGTCACACAAGTACTGGATTCATGATTCCC
>KQ988534.1:49260-73136 GCA_001598015.1 Dorcoceras hygrometricum
TAGTGGATCCTTCCGAGGTGGAAGAAGGGGATACGTAGGATATTTATATCCGAACTTCCAGAAACAAACTCTCGACCCAATCTTTTATTTACGCAGTTATATTGTGTTGCGCTTAGTTTATTGTTCACAAACTAATCGGCCTATTTCCGCACATTTATTTGTGGCTGAGAAGTTTGCTTAAGACTGAGAATCCAAAAGTTTTTAAAAGAACCTTTGAAATAGAAAAATCGAAGGAGTTCATTCAACCCCCCCCTTCTGAACTCCTATTTGCTTTTTGATCCTATTTCCGGGGACCAACAAGTGGTATCAGAGCAGGTTTGTTCTTGAACGAGCACTGATTTTAAAACACATGTGCTATGATTTTAATGTTTTTTTTAAAGTTTTTGAGAAACTTATTTTATGAAGGCCAGATCTGTTTATATTTAGAACCGTTTTTTTGCTTGATGAACTGTCGGGTTGCGCGAGTCTCGGGCAGATGCCAAGCTTCTATTTTCGTTGTGCTGTAAGATCACTTGGAGCGAGGCTCAGTGACAAGCACATGGGGCGAGATAGAAGAATGAAAAATCTGAGCTGTTCTCTGTACTGGTTTTTCATAATTTTAAGTAACTCAGTAGCACGTGTTATTTAAAATATTTGTATGCTCTGATTTGAGTTTTAAATTGTTCTGTTTTGCGGATTTCAGCTGATGCAAAATTTTAAAGTTTAAAAATGATTTGAGCTCATGTTATAAAAGACAGGGAGAGTGGCGTCACTGTCTTTTACAATTTTGAGTTATGCATCAGTTTAGTTTTTGAAAATCATATAATGTTGCATATGGTGCTTCCCAGAGCTGTTTTCGTTTTTCAAAGTTTAAAACTCCTGCTGTTTTGTTGTAACAGTGTAGGGAGTGCTTTTGTTTTTAAATGGGAAGACCAGCAAATTCGAACTCTTTTTGATTCCCACAAAAAGGGAGAGAATTGTTAGAACATGCATTGTTCATTTAAGGTTTTGTGTAAATCAAAAAGGGAGAGATTGTTGGATCTGTTTTGACAGATCCTAATTAATTTTTGAATTACACAAAACCTATTGTTGTTATTCTAACAATTCTACTCAAGTGCGCAGATTTCAGATCGAAGAAATGTTCAGCAGATGGTTCACTATAAATGTTTAGCAGTTGGTTTGATGCGTTCATGGAATCAGCAGTTGAATTAGCGATGGAGACGTCCAGAGTTGATTCAGTTGTTTGTAATCAGGCGTAGGCCAAAGTTGAACCAGCTGGAGCATAATAATCTAGCAGATGATGAAGATCAGCTGAAAGCGCAAGAGAGGAAGCAATTATAAGTACTGCTGATGAATCTATCAGCAGTCGCAATTATAAGTACTGTTGGTGAATCTATCAACAGTCGCTATTCAAGAAGCTGGATGCTTAGCAAGATGATGAAGATCAGCTGGAGCTGGAGCTGGAACGAAGAAGCTCAGCAGGAAGCTACAGTTGAAGATTCAGCAGATGGATTTCAGCAGATGAAGTGAAGCGCAAGAGCTGAAGCGACGTCGTGTTAAGAATCAGCAGATGAAGCAAGGCGCGAGAGCTGAAGCGACGTCGTGTTGAGATTCAGCAGATGGATTAGTTGTTGATGACGTCATCGGTGACGTCATCATATTCAGCAGATGGTTTGAGAGAGCAGTCGCAAGAATCAGCAGGTAGCTTGCATCCAGACGAGAGTGAGAAGCGACGTCGTAGAGAAGATCCAGTCGCAAGCTACAGTGCAATCAGCAGACGTTATTTGGAGATTAGCGATTGCAAAACGATGTCGTTTACATAAGTTGATACGACAGCGTTTTGCTCTTGCGTTAAAGATTCAACAGGAAGACTTTGCGTTGTTATTTCAGCAGACGAAGCTATGAGCGTTCATTGTATCAATCTCACACACCCGGATTCATTCACATCTATGTGTGAATGAATCTCGAAATATGTTCACAGTTCCCGTCCAAGCATGAAGACGTAAAACTCTTGTGTATGTAGTTAGTCACACAGTTGCGGCTGTTGTGCATTTGAGAAGTAGTGGATCCTTCCGAGGTGGAAGAAGGGGAGATGTAGGATGTTGATATCCGAACTTCCAGAAACAAATATGCTGAGTATCGTGTTCTTTATTTATTCAGTACCTTCGCATTTACAGTTAGCATTCATCGCATAACAGCATTCAGCATTTGCTCTTATTTAGCATGCACAACATTTCAGCACTTAGCACTTGCTTGCATTTAGCATCGCATTTCAGCAGCACACAAGCACAAGTCTCGAACAGATTTATGTTGTACATAAATCTGTTTGAGTTGTTTTAAAATATAGGATTCAGTTCTGGTATTTTCCGCATGATTTTTAAATCATACCAGATCGGTTTCCGGTGCTCTGTTTATCTTTAAATGTTCAAGAACAAACGAGCTATTGCAGCTCCAGTAGTATCAGCAGCGCAAAATCTTTTAATAGTTGTCAAAACAGCGCCTGCTGATCTATCTTGTAATCCTATTTCCAGGGACCATCAGGATGGGCAAACCACCCAAGTACTCATACATGAGGATTTGGGGATGTCCTGCTTATGTGAAGCAGACAGTGGGAGATAAGCTGGATACGAGATCCATCTTATGCTACTTCATTGGGTATCCAAAGAATTCCATTGGATACTACTTCTACTATCCCAGCGAAACAAAAGTGTTTGTTTCTAGGAATGCCACCTTTATGGAAAGGGAATTTCTACTTGATAGAAAGGGCAGAATAGTAGAACTCGAAGAGGTTCGAGATCCAATCGAAGTATCAGGTGAGTCTCCCGCACCTCCAGAGCCAATACCAGAAATGGTCGCACCTAGGAGATCCGAAAGGGTTCCTAGGGCTCCTGAGTGATATGCTTTTCTCCTTGAAGATGATCAAGGTGATCAAGTTGTTGGATCTGATCCAAGAACTTTCAAGGAGGCAATTTCCGATGCTGATTCTAATTTGTGGCTTGAAGCAATGCAGTCTGAGTTTGACTCAATGCATGCTAACCAAGTTTGGACTCTTGTTAACCCTCCCGAAGGAATCGTTTCTATTGGGTGTAAATGGGTATATAAGAGGAAACTTGGGCCTGATGGTAAGGTAATTACCTACAAGGCACGACTGGTCGCGAAAGATTACACTCAAAGGCAAGGTGTTGACTATGATGAAACCTTCTCGCCAGTCGCAATGTTCAAGTCAATTAGAATTTTGTTAGACATAGCCGCATGGTACGACTATGAGATATGGCACATGGATGTGAAAATTGCGTTCTTAATGGAAACATTAAGGAAGAGATCTATATGACGCAGCCTGAGGGTTTCACATCTGTTGGAAGCGAGCATAAGGTATGCAAGCTTCAGAGATCGATCTACGGTCTCAAACAAGCATCGAGAAGTTGGAACCTAAGATTCGATGAAACAATTAAGGAATTAAGAAGGTAGTTAAAAGTGCTGTGACATTTCTCGTACTTTATGTTGATGACATTCTACTCATTGGGAATGATGTAGGAATGTTGCAGTCAACTAAAGTATGGTTGTCTAGTAGATTTTCGATGAAGGACATGGGTGAAGCATCCTATATTTCTTGGAATACAGATCTATCGGGATAGATCTAAACGGATGCTCGGACTCACCCAAGCTACCTACATCGATACCATACTTAAGAGGTTCTCTATGGAAGAGTCCAAGAGAGGACACCTACCTATGTGCCACGGGGTCACTCTATCTAAGTCTATGTGTCCAAAGACTGATGAGGAGATAGAGAGTATGACATGTGTGCCATATGCCTCGGCAATAGGTAGTATTATGTATGGCGTGATCTCGACTAGACCAGATGTCGCATATACTCTGAGTGTCACGAGCCGCTACCAGGCCAACCCCGGCCAATTGCATTGGAAGGCTGTGAAGGATATTCTTAAGTACTTACGAAGGACTAAGAATATGTTCATGGTCTATGGGGGTGGTGAACTGAAACTGGAAGGCTACACTGATTCTAGCTTCCAGTGCGACGTGGATGATTCGAAATCTACCTCTGGATTTGTATTCATGCTCAATGGTGGTGCTGTCTCTTGGAAGAGTTCCAAGCAAGACACCATCGCGGATTCAACCACTGAGGCTGAGTACATCGCAGCATCAGCTGCTGCTAAGGAGGCCATTTGGATAAGGAATTTCGTCCAAGAGTTGGGCGTCATTCCTAATGGAGTTGGTCCAGTCCCGGTGTACTGCGACAACACGGGTGCCGTTGCGCAAGCAAAGGAGCTTAGGTCTCACCAAAGATCCAAACACATACTGAGGAAAAACCACATAATCCGAGATATTGTGGCTAGAGGTGACATAGCAATTGAGAGAGTCGCCTCTGCGGACAACGTTGCTGATCCACTTACGAAGCCCTTGCCTGGACCGTTGTTTGAAAAACATCGCGAAACAATGGGACTGCGTCTGATGAGTAGTTGGCTTTAGGGCAAGTGGGAGATTGTTAGAGTAGATGCCCAACTAGCCAACTTGTGGCGTGTGGGTTCATAGACTCTTGTATATGACAATATTTATATATGATATTCGCATTTATTCTTTTGGCATTCTTTACTTTCATTGTGTTGTATGATGATTAACAATTGCGTTGAGTAAAGACCTAGAATACACTAAAGTGTATGTTAGATGTGATAGTGGGTATGACGACTATCATGAAACACATCTAATAGTCACTGTGTATTCTGAACATGTTCCTAGTCGATTGGGCCGTCAAAATGAGGATAAGGCCGCCCGAGCTAGAGACTAGTATCTGCGATGCGAAGTACCATGTTTCATTGGTAGGGAACATTGTGATGTTCTGAGCATGCAGATAGATAGTGACCTGGTGATCTATCGAACTACCCTCATTCGGACTTTCCAAGTGGTTACCATTTGTCGAGTGGATAAGTCCGAGGTCTTGGTTGTACTGCTTAGTCCTCACGACTCGAAACGTCATTGAGACTCTACATGATATGCATCTCACTTTGACTCGTTTGCCGACTCACTTGGGGTCATCAGGCGGCGGGATTGGGTGAGACCCCGATGCATGTAGGAGTCGATGCATCGTTGTCGAGGATTCACCGCTCGCAGACATGCGTGGATATCCTATGCTATATGAGGGGATAATAGTGTATAAATCTCTGTCCAGAGTACTAGAAGTGTTTTAGGTAAATGTGTTTACCTAGTTACACTCGCGATGTCACTATTCGATCTCCAAGATGTACGCATAGCTATCGGATCTTTAGCGACTCTCGATTTACCAATGGTCGTTGATCTGATCGGGATATATGGATTGAAAGGACCGTACCGTATGCTAACCACGACCAACTGGTTCTTGCAGGCACTATCAGTGATACCTAGGGGATCATGGGGCGATGTTGCTAGACGCTCTTACCATGATCCGATGGGCAAGTCCGGAATTGTGATTCCGGAGCCACAATGGTTGTGGGCCCACGGCTAGCTGTATCCCTGAACCATTGAGGGTCACTCAAGTACTGGATTCGAGATTCCCACACGGATACTCAGCTCA
The DNA here is from genome assembly GCA_001598015.1 of Dorcoceras hygrometricum. Classification (NCBI taxonomy): domain Eukaryota; kingdom Viridiplantae; phylum Streptophyta; class Magnoliopsida; order Lamiales; family Gesneriaceae; genus Dorcoceras; species Dorcoceras hygrometricum. The sequence goes on from KQ988534.1 coordinate 54,803, forward strand.
ATGTGTTGAGAGTGAGAATAGGATTTTAGGGAGTGCGACTTCCTAAAAGTCAACAGCTAACCCTAAACCTAGAGCTAAAGCCGCCGCCCCCCTCCTCTCTTAACAAGCCGCTGCCGCCGCCGCCTATCGCCGCCGCCGCTTCGAGTCGCCGGAATTTGTTTCGGCCAACTCGACGAGGAGAATCCGTCCGCACCGATCTCGTCAGGCCTTCTAGTGCAGGCTGACGAAGGAGTCTCGTTTCTGGTCGTGGACTGGATTGACATTATCTACCGCCGCCTACCGTGAAGTGCCGGTTTCCTCGAGAAACTGGTCGGAGCCAGGCACGAGTTGCCAGCAAGGTAGTCATCTAAACATCCTATGAATGTCATAGTCTGTTATTTGTAATTGAATTGTATTGATCGTCTCTCGGCAATTTTTGTTCTTCTGCTGCCTCGCCGAGAGGCGTGATCCGGATCCGCCGCGGTTCCCCAACAGAAAAGCCCACTAAGAAGCCCAAGGCAAAGACTTCCAAGCCAAACAAGACCGAGGATGTTTGCCACCACTGCCACAAGCCTGGGCATTGGAGGAGGAACTGCAAGGAGTACCTCGAGCAGTTGTGAACTGCAAAAGGTATGTTCTATATCGAAATAAATATGTCTCTTAATTCGACTTCTTGGGAACTTGATACCGGATGTGGATCTCATATCTGCAATGATTTGCAGGTGATGACAAGAAGCCGACGTCTTAGAGAGGGTGAGACCCACTTGAGGCTGGGCAATGGAGCAAGAGTTGCTGCAGTAGCTATAGGAGATGTTTATTTATTTATGTCTTCAGATTTTAAGTTGTTATTGAGAAAAGTTTTATTTGTTCCCGAGTTAATAAAGAATATTATTTCTGTTTCTATGCTTGATAGTGATGGATATTCTTGTATGTTTGCTAATTCGATTTACAGTATATATAAGAATGAATGTTTAATTGGAACTGGGGAACGCGAAAACGATTTATACACCTTAAAATTAAAAGAAGTTCCAACTCGCGATGTGGAAACACATACAACAACAATTAAAAGGAAAAGCGATAACTTGAACCCAGCACAACTTTGGCACGCTAGGCTAGGTCATATTTCTCTAAGTAGGATGAACAAGTTAGTTAGGAGTGACATGTTTGATTTGTCAGACATTAACTCCCTACCGACTTGTGAATCTTGTCTCAAGGGAAAGATGACTAAACAACCCTTCAAGGGCAAGCCTGAACGTGCGCAAGGCCTATTGGATTTGATCCATACTGATGTGTGTGGTCCACTTAGCATTGGTACTAAGTACGGCCACACATACTTCATCACCTTTACCGAAGATTACTCTAGGTATGGGTACTTGTACTTAATAAAGCACAAGTCTGAATCCTTTGAAAGGTTCAAAGAATTCAAGGCTGAAGTAGAAAATCAATTAGGCAAAAGTATTAAAGAACTTCGATCCGATCGAGGTGGTGAATACTTGAGTGCTGAATTTCAAGACTATTTAAGAGAGAATGGGATTCTCTCGTAGTGGACCCCTCCGGCCACACCACAGCTCAATGGTGTAGCGGAGCGTTGTAATCGAACCCTGATGGATATGGTTCGATCTATGATGAGCTTCACTGAGCTTCCTACCTCGTTTTGGGGCTATGCGCTCGAAACGGCGGTAATGTTGTTGAACAATGTCCACACCAAGGCAGTGGATAAGACTCCATATGAGATATGGATGAGCAAACCACCCAAATACTCATTTATGAGGATTTGGGGATGTCCTGCTTACGTGAAGCAGACAGTGGGAGATAAGCTGGATACTAGATCCATCTTATGCTACTTCATTGGGTATCCAAAGAATTATATTGGATACTACTTCTACTATCCCAACGAAACAAAAGTGTTTGTTTCTAGAAATGCCACCTTTATGGAAAGGGAGTTTCTACTTGATAGAAAAGGCAAAATAGTAGAACTCGAAGAGGTTCGAGAACCAACTGAAGTACCAAGTGAACCTCCCGCACCTGAAGATCCGGTACCAGAAATGGTCGCACCTAGGAGATCCGAAAGGGTTCCTAGGGCTCCTGAAAGTTATGGTTTCCTCCTTGAAGATGATCAGGGTGATCAAGTTATTGGATGTGATCCAAGAACCTTCAAGGAGGCGATTTCCGATGCTGATTCTAGTTTATGGCTTGAAGCAATGCAGTCTGAGATTGACTCAATGCATGCGAACCAAGTTTGGAATCTTGTTAATCCTCCCGAAGGAATTGTTCCTATTGGATGTAAATGGATATACAAGAGGAAACTTGGGCCTGATGGTAAGGTATTGACCTACAAGGCGCGACTGGTCGCGAAAGGTTACACTCAAAGGCAAGGTGTTGACTATGATGAAACTTTTTCACCAGTCGCAATGTTCAAGTCAATTAGAATCTTACTTGCCATAGCAGCATGGTACGACTATGAGATATGGCAAATGGATGTGAAAACTGCGTTCCTTAATGGAAACATTAAGGAAGATATCTATATGACGCAGCCTGAGGGTTTCACATCTGTAGGAAGTGAGCATAAAGTATGCAAACTTCAGAGATCGATCTACGGTCTCAAACAAGCATCGAGGAGTTGGAACCTGAGATTCGATGAAACAATTAAAATAGATTCTCAATGAAGGACATGGGTGAAGCATCCTATATTCTTGGAATACAGATCTATCGGGATAGATCGAAAAGGATGCTCGGACTCACCCAAGCTACGTACATCGATACCATACTTAAGCGGTTCTCTATGGAAGAGTCCAAGAGAGGACACCTACCTATGTGCCACGGGGTCACTCTATCTAAGTCTATGTGTCCGAAGATTGATGAGCAGATAGAGAGTATGACACGTGTGCCATATGCCTCGGCAATAGGTAGTATTATGTATGGCATGATCTCAACTAGACCGGATGTCGCATATGCTCTGAGTGTCACGAGCCGCTATCAGGCCAACCCCGGCCAATTGCATTGGAAGGCTGGGAAGGATATTCTTAAGTACTTACGAAGGACTAAGAATATGTTCATGGTCTATGGGGGTGGTAAAATGAAATTGGAAGGCTATACTGATTCTAGCTTCCAATGTGACGTGGATGATTCGAAGTCAACCTCTGGATTTGTATTCATGCTCAATGGTGGTGCTGTCTCTTGGAAGAGTTCCAAGCAAGACACCATCACGGATTCAACCACTGAGGCTGAGTACATTGCAGCATCAGCTGCTGCTAAGGAGGCGGTTTGGATAAGGAATTTCGTCCAAGAGTTGGGCGTCATTCCTGATGGAGTTGGTCCAGTCCCGGTGTATTGCGACATTACGGATGCCGTTGCGCAAGCAAAGGAGCCTAGGTCTCACAAAAGATCCAAACATATACTGAGGAAATACCACATAATCCGGGATATTGTGGCTAGAGGTGACATAGCAGTTGAGAGAGTCGCCTCTGCGGACAACATTGCTGATCCACTTACGAAACCCTTGCCAGGACCGTTGTTTGAAAAACATCGCGAAGCAATTGGACTGCGTCTGATGAGTAGTTGGCTATAGGGCAAGTGGGAGATTGTTAGAGTAGATGCCCAACTAGCCAACTTGTGGCGTGTGGGTTTTATTGACTCTTGTACATGATAATATTTATTTATGAAATTCGCATTTATTTATGGCATTCTTTATCTTCATTATGATTTAATGTTAACAATTGTGTTGGATAAAGACCTAGAATGCACCATAGTGCATGTTAGATGTGATAGTGGATATGATGGCTATCATGAAATACATCTAATAGTCACTGTGCATTCTGAATTCGTTCCTATTCGATTGGGCCGTCAAAATGAGGATAAGGCCGCCCGAGCTTGAGACTAGCATCTGCGATGTGAAGTACCATGTTTCATTGGTAGGGAACATTGTGATGTTCTGAGCATGCAGATGGATAGTGACCTGGAGATCTATCGAACTACCCTCGTTCGGACTTTCCAAGTGGTTACCATTTGTCGAGTGGATAAGTCCGAGGTCTTGGTTGTACTGATTAGTCCTCACTACTCGAAACGTCATTGAGACTCTACATGATAGGCGCCTCACTTTGACCCGTTTTCCGACTCATTTGGGGTCATTAGGCGGTGGGATTGGGTGAGGTCCCGATGCATGTAGGAGTCGATACTTCGTTGTCGAGGATTCACCGCTCGCTTTCATGCGTGGATATCCTATGCTATCTGAGGAGAAAATAGTGTATGAATCTCTGGCCAGAGTACTAGATGTGTTTTAGGTAAATGGGTTTGCCTAGTAACACTCGCGATGTCACTATTCGATCTCCAAGATGTATGCATAGTCATCGGATCTTTAGCGACTCTCGATTTACCAATGATCGTTGATAGATCGGGATATATGTGTTGAAAGGACCGTACTGTATGCTAAACACGACCAACTGGTTCTTGCAGGCACTATCATTGATACCTAGGGGATCATGGGGCGATGTTGCTAGGCGCTTTACCATGGTCCGATGGGCAAGTCCGAAATTGTGACTTCGGAGTCACAATGGTTGTGGGCCCACGGCTAGCTGTATCCCTGAACCATTGAGGGTCACAAAAGTACTGGATTCATGATTCTCGCACGAAAACTGAGCTCAATGTGTTGAGCATAGGACGAGGATTTTGGGGAGTGCGACTTTCTAAAAGTCAACAGGGGTCAAATTGCGATTTCCTAAAAGTTGAGGGGCTAAACTGCAATTTTGGAATAGGTGGTCTGAAAAAATCTTTTCACATCACAAGCCTATCATAGGTATATATGTTGATATGACCTAGGGCTTTAATCACAACACTAGAACACAACCCTAGACCAAAAAATCGGCCGTCCCTCCTCTCCCAAACCTCACGCCGCCGCCGACCACCTCCAAGCTCCGCCGCCGCCGCCACACCGTCGCCTGCCACCGGTGACTTTGTGATCGGACTTGTTTCGATCAGCGTGACGAGGAGAATCCATTCGTGCAAAAATCCGTCAGATCTTCTAGTGCTGACTGACGGAGGAATCACGTTTTCGGTCGTGGACCTGATTAGACGATCTACCGCCGCCTACATTTCAAGAGCCAGAATTCCCTGTGAATCTGGTTGGAGCCAGGCGCCTAGACGCCAGTAAGGTAACAATCGATAAACATCCTATGAATGGTTTATTGATTAGTTCTAATGTATTGAACGTATTTCGGGGCAAAAATATTTAACTTCCGCTGCGCCCCCGGGAAACGGGATCCGGATCCGCCATTATCGCCAACAAAACAGAAGGTCAGCATAGGAATGGTGAGGATGCTGGTTGATTAACCAGTGTGCCCCTTCACATTGGAAGGGACAAGGCTTTATGGTTGACGAACTATATACCCCTTCACAGCATAGTTGGGATTTATTCCTTAGTTCTTGATTTCATATGATAGTTTGATCAAGCGACCTTGACCTAAGGAGAGCTTCTGCGACATAATTCAATAGAAATATAACAGAGCAAAGGGTTGTTCACAGCCACATCTTAAAGAAAAGTTTATGTTACTTTCTTTTAAAGACCAGTAATTGTTTTCAGTATGTTTCAAACATGTGCAGTTATGCTTTCGCAGTTTCCGAGTTTCCCAGTTTCTCAGTTTACTAGTTTACAGTATTCAGTTTTCAACTTACGAGTTCTTTAGCTTTAAAGCTCTATCAGTTTACGAGCTTTCAGTTACAGTAAAAGATATTGTTATGCATGTATTGCCTGCCTTTGTTATTCCAGATTTTCTTGCTGAACCTCTAGGCTCACTAGTTTTCCTAAGTGCAAGTGAATCAGGTTTAGATATTGCGGGTTGGTGCTAGATGGATCAGATCGGGGGTATTTATCGTGGATATTTGTTTCCATGCTGTTTCAATTTGCAGTTTCTTTTGTTATATAGAAGATTAGATACAAATTTTGAATCTTTCAGATTACTACATCATTTATTCAATGTAATCTGAATGACAGATAGAGTTTTCGTAAATCGAGTGAAATCATCGCAAATTTTTGTTTGTTTGAATTTCGCCCAGTTATGAACTCTGAGTTGTGTTCCAGTTCAAAGAATGAAAATTTTATCCAGTTTCCGCATATTCTATAAGCATGAGCTGTTTCCTTCCAGTAGTGATTTGAATTTTACATACGTTTGCAATTTAGCCCTAGAAGTATTTGGTTAATTATCTTTGGACCAAGTAAAAATTTTGAGTATCATTCAATTCAAACCCCAAAATTATTATAATTTCATTTCGAAAAACGTGGTCGTTACACTTCTAATGTATCCTTCCATTAATTGAAGAATGAGAGATATAGAAGGTGTTGCTTGTGAACTTTAATAAACTAATTGTGTGTTCACATTATTACATTCATTCATAATTTTCATATACATTATTGAAGAATTTTAGGTGTTTGATAAAATGTTTCAACCAAACTGTTTTCAACTTCACATGCATATATTTCAAATGTTTTAAAAATTGCATAAATAGGATTATTTCGAGTATTTTCTGCTTGGTATGAAAACCAAACTCGATATAATCTCTCGGTGCTCAAGTTTTGAAGAACCGAAGTATTGCAACTCCATGGCTTAAATTTTTCTAATATGTTATTCACCCTCCCTCTTCTAATCAGTGATCTGATCCTAACACCCATTCGTACATATGTCCAAGATTTCTATGTCATAACACCGATAATTCTTCTCATGAACTACTTGATGCAACAGCTAATTCCACTTCTTTGTATGTTTACCCAAAAATAATATACAGATTTGTGTCAATCTTTTCTGTCTTCATCACCACAAGCGCGTTCTTCACGATTTTCATGAAATCATTCTCGATATGAGTTTTGCACCCAATATCATCCAATTGTCCCAAGGACAACATATTCTTTGTCAAGTCCTTCACATAGAATACCTCCTGTATAGGAGGAATAGTGCCATAAAATATTTTTATTTGATGATACCAACCGTAGAATTTCCAAGGCATGATCATTTTCTATGAATACAGACCCTCATGAGACTGGTTCATACTGGTCAAACCAGTCTCTCTGAGAGGTCATGTGACTTATCTCTCCTGAGTCCATAATCCATGCGTCACAAAACTTTTGACTGTCCTCCACAATAACGCCCAGAAAATCCGTAAATCCACAACGATAAATATAAATTTTCGAAGGGTTTCATTTGCTAATTTCAGTACCCTTATTAAGCTTCAATTCAGTGATTCAGCTTTCGTCTGAGCTGAATTTCAGATTAGACCAGGAACCCGGTTCGTGAATATTTCTCGGGAGACGAACCCAAAGACTGTTCATGTTAAAAAAATATTAATAGAATGGTTGTGTAGAGGATAAGATGTTTTAATAAGTAATAAATTTGACGGTCATGCAACTTATGCATTGCGCAAATACTTTAAACCTATTACACATTGTTTTCATCATTTGAGATTATATAAGGAAGTACAGGGCTCTTCTAAACAACCAATCAACCAAAAATTTTATTTAAAGTTCTCTAAACTGTCCGATCATGCTTGTGTAAGATTCACAGCCGAGGCTATTCTTTGAAAACTATCGTTCAGCTTTGAGTCAAGTAAACTCTATTTCTTAATGTACTTTTAGAAAACATATATTGATTTCCTTCTTACCTATTTGTGTTAGTTTTAAAGGTTTGAAAAATGGTTTGAAGTTTTTCAAACGAAGAGTTGAGTTTTTGATGAATTGTTGGTTCGCTGGAGTTTTTCTTTCATATATGGTTACTGGGAGTCGTTTTACGAAAGTTTGAGTCAGCTTCTTCTTAAAATTCTGGGATGTATGAAAGTAGCTTCAAAGTAAAGTTCTCTGAATATTTCCAGTTATTATGTGTGCTGGATGGATAACGATGAGGTTCTGATCTGATAGGAAAAGTGGTCTAGTTAGAACTGTGTTCTGGTTTGATAAGCTAAGCTAATCTATTCAAACTTCTCCAAGATGTTTTCAGTACCCTGTTGTTATTATAACCTAGTATGATTCGTTTGATGATTTTAGTTCGTAATTTTATCCATGAACTGTTCCAGTTTACATTTGTGATCTGAAAGACCCCTGAGCCGAATGAACCTACGATATGACTTCATTATTCGAAGTTGAGTTGATCGTTTCTTTTTAGGTCGGGACCTGTTTATTATCCTGAGCTACCTTAAATTCGCGATCTATTTATTTTCTCCAAGCTGATCAAAGTCATGATATTTTCATTTCCCCTGAGCTGATCTTAAGTTCGCGATCTGTATATTTTTCCCATGAGCCGATCTTACGTTCGTGATCAGTTTATTTCCCAGAGCTGTTTTGTGATGACTGGAATTATTATATGGTAATTATCAAGTTAACTAGATCGGGTAATGGTTAACCAATGGAGATATTCAGCTTGGTAAGCTGATGGTAAGAAGAGACCAGCTTAGATGCGTGTTGGTCCAAGTTCTCGTATCAAACTGGTTTTGTAAAATGTTCTAAGTCTAGCGTAATCTGGTTCCAGCCTAGAGGTCTGATGGTGGATTTGAGGCTTAAACAAGGCCAGTTCTGGTGTGAGCTGGTTGGCAGTTTAGCATTGAGCTGGCTTACTTCGTTGTGTTGGTTTCGATTTCTCGCGAGCTGGTTTTTGGACACCAGCTTAGAGGTGAGCAGCTTCGGATTTCCCTATGTATGTGCGAGCTGGACCAAGCTTAGAGATGTGCTGGCTGCTCTGAGCTGGTTTGGGAGTAGAGCAATCTGGTTTGTGTAGTATGTGTACCCAAGCTGGTTTAGTAGTGGGGTCGGTGTTGATCTGGGTACTATAGACCAGATCGGGTGTGATCCAAGCTGGTTGTGCATTACTTTGAGTACCCGAGCTGGTCAGCTAAGCATCGTGCTGGAGAGAAGCAGCGTATCCCCGAGCTGGTACAGTAAAGAGGTCTGATCTGGTTTGAATTTTATTGTATCTTTAATTGGGAAGTATTTATATATGTGTTGACCAACATTTAGCCATGTTTAGACACATATCCATAACATTATCCTCTCCCGTATACCCTGACAGATATCTTATCCAAACCGTAGTGGTTACTATTCACCCGACACTTTATTCTTCCGATTTTTGGATATTGACTGGTAACATTTGAGTGAGAGTACCTCGGTTGGAAACCTATCTTCAAGGCCTACGTTCTCGTACCAGTTTGGAGTTGAAAGGAAGCCGGACCGAGATTCTCGTTGAGGAGCTACGTGAGCTAGGTTTCGCTATTCTCAGCAGTTTTGAGATCCTGTTCAGATTAGGTTTTCATTGTGGTAATTGTAGCTCAGAAGCTAAGGTACGGATGTGAGCTTATTTTACAATTTTGAGATAGGCATGGAAGTAATTGTATGTGTGCTGGTATGTTAGGCTGTGAGCATCCTCGTTGTGTTCCGCTGTTGCTTGATTATGTTTTGTTGTTGTTGTTGCAAGCTGTTATCTTTGCATACCTGCATATCATATTGAGAACTACATCTTGCTAGCCGTTGTGGTGTTGTTATTATTCTAGTACCAGGAAGCTCTCGGCTGGATTACTTGAGGACGATCAGCTAGCTACTGTGCTCCTCTTCTCACTGTTGTTATGGTTGTTGCCGCTGTGGGATGAGTGGATAGCTACCACATTCTCATGAGATTGTGGGAACCGGTGGGTTGAGCTATCTGGTCCTTGTTTCTGGTACTGTATTTTGAGATGAGTGGATAGATACCACGCCCTCACATGTTCTATGACCACTTCTTTGTTGATTCCAGCTAGTTAGCCCTTCTGTTGCAGCTTTATGGATCTTGTCTATTGATCATCTGTTGTTGGGTTATACTTTCGAACTCCCTTGTTCCTCCTGTCATCATGCATTGCATATTATTATGTCTGCTGTCTTTTGCTGTTTATGTTGCTCTCCGTACTGGGGTTTGACCCCTGTTCCTCTTGGGATGTTTGGTTGTTTGTGTGGCATTCAGGTTTCCCAGGTTCTTCAGCTGACCATGGTGGTTCTTTAGCTGGCGGTTCCCCGTGAGGCTGTTGGAGTGTCCCGGCTATATATTTATATATATAGTGTCATCGAGTCTGTGCCGGGGAATGCCCCAAGCTGTTGTTTTATTTCAGATTCGAGATTGCGTGTATTTTGGATACATGTTATTGTTGCTTAATTTCGAAAGTTGAATTTGTTATTAAACTCGGTATTTTAGTATTCGAGTATTTTTAGTTATATATTTTTGTCAGGTCACAAATGAAAATTTTTATCCAGTTTTTATGCTTCAGATATTTGAGGTTAATTGCTTGTTTAATCTCTGTTTTAATTTATCGGGCCTGACATTTTGGTATCAGAGCTTAAACTGGGATAGCTCAGTTTCTTTGCGAGTTCACTTGATTTTAGGAACTGTGTTTGCTTTGTCGCATGTGCTTGACTACGTGTATTAACTACTGTTTGATCTTACCACACTAGTGTTTTCTTAGATGCCGCCTAGAGGTAGAGGTAGGACGAGAAGGCAGATTCCGGTAGAATCTGGGGCTTAGAACGTAGGAGACGATGTAGAGCATCATAGCATTATGGTTCACAGGTGGATGAAGAAGTGGATTTATTGGCGTCTCGTGTCGATGATGGAACTGGTTATGGCAAGGTTTCAGCGGATGAACCCTAAGATGTTCACTCGAGCGGAGTCTAGTGATGATGCAGAGGCTTGTTTAGTTCACATTGGGGGTCTGTTTGATAGAGTGCACTACGACGATGCGTGTAAGCTGAGTCTACGTTACAACTGAGGGTCAATGCGCAGCGTTGGTGGATAGCTTCTTCAAGAGCTATGGAGGAAATGGGAACATAAATATCTTGGAACAGTTAGCATGAGTTTTACAACCTAGTCCAAGGGGACATGCGTGTGGCAGAGTACGCGAGACAATTTTCTTCTCTTTTGGCCTTCGTACCTCACGTTGCTGGACGTGAGAGAGCAAAGAGGAACCGATCCTTGGAAGGGCTGAATGAAGACCTTTATTCTTTGGTGTTGGCTAGTTCACCTACTACTTATGCAGACACGGTGGACAAGGAAATAGATATTGAGCAGGGTATGTTGAACCAGTGGTCTCGGGTTTGTCCGCAGGGTGTGCAAGGTGTTCGTCCCGATTCTCTAGGGGCACAGTATTCTCAACCTTCTCATGCATCTCAGCAGTCTTCCCAGCCATCCCAGAGGTCAAGTTCTAGGTCGTCGGGTTCAGGTAGTTCTAGCAGCGGTAGTCTCGGAGTTGCTTTCTGCAGTCAAAGTGGAGGAAAGCATTCATCGACGCAATGCATCGGGGTTCAAGGTGCTTGAAATAGCTGTGGACAGTTTGGACACTTTGCTAGGGTGTGTCTGTTGGCCGGTACTCAGCAGGCTGCTTCTCCCCCACAGGGTCGCACAGGTGGATCGTCCCGAGGCAAGTCTTTTCCTGCGCAGCAGCAGCAAAAAGAGCAGAGTTTTGGTGGATCCCAGCCTAGGGGATCGTTTTAGCAATCGATCTGTCTCGCTTTGGTGGGTTTTCCCAGACTCATTTCTCCAGACCTCAACAGGCACAGGTGAACACCATGACCAGGGAACAAGCTGAGGATGCGCCCGAAGGAGTAATTGCAAGTAACTGTACTATTATGATTTTACTGCCCGAGTATTATTTGACACTGGAGTATCGAATTAATTCTTGTCTGATGCATTCATTCATGAGCATGGGTTATGTACGACCTCTTTGTGCGATGTTGTGTCTATTGCAACTCCTGCCGGTGCGGGCTTCTTTTCCCAGGAGATTGTTTTGGACTGTGTGCTTAGGTTTGGCGAGAACGTGCTGCGAGCTAACATGATCAGATTGGTCATGTGGGATTTCGATTACATCTTGGGTATGGACGTGTTATCTATCTTTAGGGCTTTGGTAGATTGTTTCCATGGTGTGGTGCGTTTACGACCTCAGTTTTGAGAGAAGTGGGACTTCTATGGTCATGATTCTTGGTCGAAGATTCCGTTGATATCACTATGGAGATGTTCGGATTGTTATCTTTGGAGAATTCTAGATTTATGATCTATGCCTTATACGTATCCTCAGATTCTCGCGTGGAGTTTAGTGACAGCCCCGTCGCTTGAGATTTACCTGCTGTGTTTCTCGAGGAGATCCCTAGATTTCCCCGAGGATGGAGATCGACTTCAGCATTGAGTTGGTGCCTGGGACAGCCCCTATTTTGAGAGTCCCGTATCGTTTGACGCCAGCAGAGTTGAAAGAGCTGAAGGTCCAATTAAGCGACTTGTTGGAGAAAGGATTTATTAGGCAGAGTATGTCGTCGTGGGGAGCTCCGATCCTCTTTGTGAAGAAAAAGGATGGGTCAATGAGAACGTGTGTCGACTTTTGACAGTTTAACAAAGAAACAGTGAATAATAAGTATCCGCTGTCGAGGATTGATGATCTGTTTGATCAACTGCAGGGTTCAGCAGTATATTCTAAGATCGATCTGTGATCTGGCTATCACCATTTTTGAATTAGAGACGGTCATGTAGTAAAGACGCCGTTCCGGACTAGTCCGAACTAGATACGGGCATTACGAATTCCTTGTGATGCCGTTTGGATTGACGAATGCCCCTGTTGTCTTTATGGATTTGCTGAATCGCGTCTTTAGTGAGTTTATTGATCGCTTCATCATTGTATTTATCGACAACATTATGGTGTACTCTAGGAGCTATAGAGAGCATAAGAAGCATCTGAGACTAGTGTTGTAGACACTGAGGGACTCGTAGTTGTATGCAAAGTTCACCAAGTGTGAGTTTTGGTTGGATAAGGTGATCTTTTTGGGTCATGTCATTTCTGCACAAGGTATTTCGGTGGATCCTGGTAAGGTTGAAGTAGATCTTAGCTGGGAGAGACCTAGGAATGTTTTAGAGATACATATTTTCTTGAGATTGGCTGGCTATTATAGGCGTTTTATCGAGGAATTTTTATCAATAGCCAGGCCGATGATGCAGTTGACCCAGAAGGATAGGATGTTTGTCTGGACCAGCGAGTGCGAATCTAGTTTCCTTTTGCTTAAGGAGAATTTGACTATTGCTCCTATGTTAGCTTTACCTTCGGGTTCTGGAGGTTTCGTGGTTTGTTCCAATCTTCTTTGAGTGGTTTGGGCTGTGTGCTGATGCAGAACGGACGAGTGATAGCTTATGCATCTCTACAGTTGAAACCTCACAAGACCAGATATCCCGTTCACGACTTAGAGTTGGCAACCATTATTTTTTATTTGAAGATTTGGCGTCACTATCTGTATGGTGAGCAATTTTTGGTGTACATCTTCACTCAATCGAACTTGAACATGAGGTAGCATCGTTGGATGGAGTTGCTCAAGGATTTTTATTGTGAGATTCAGTATCATCCTGGGAGCATGAACTTAGTGGTTTGAGTAGAAAGGCTCACCAGCAATGCTGACATCCTTGAGTATATCGAAAGTCCATGAGCATTTGGGGACTTCTGGTTGGCATTTCCAACCGGGTGATGAGTACTTCGTGGTTTCTTCTTTTCAGATTGAACCACATATCATAACAGACATTAGAGTAGCACAAAGGACTGACCCGTACATCCACGAGCTAAATATTAAAGCCAAGAATGGTCAGTCAGATGATTTTACTGTTTTTTCTGATTGATGTCTGACATTCCGTGGTAGACTAGTAGTTCCAAATTTGATAGACCTAAAGGAGATTATTGTGAATGGAGTGTTGGCGAAAGTGGCGGATCCGGATCCCGTTTCCCGGGGGCACAGCGGAAGTTAAATTTTTGCCCCGAGATACGTTCAATACATTACAAATAATCAATAAACCATTTATACGGCGTTTATCAATTGTTACCTTGCTGGCGTCTAGGCGCCTGGCTCCGACCAGTTTCACAGGGAAACCGGCACTTCAAAAGGTAGGCGGCGGTAGATCGTCTAATCAGGTCCACGACCGGAAATACGATTCCTCCGTCAGTCTGCACTAGAAGATCTGATTGATTTTGGCACGAACGGATTCTCCTCGTCACGCTGATCGAAACAAGTCCGATCACGAAGTCACCGGCGGAGGGCGGCGGTGAGCGGCGGCGGCGTGAGGTTGGGAGAGGAAGGGGGCGGCCGATTTTTGGAGCTAGGGTTGTTGGGTGTTTGATGTGTAGCCCTAGGTCTAGCATAAGTAGACCAATGATGGGCTTCAACTAGTCCAATGGGCCTGGGGCGGGCCCAGGTCCATGTGAACATTCGTTTCAACCGTACCACCGTGGCTTCATCACAATTCCGATCGACGATCAGATCGGACCGATCGACTCAGTTTCAAAAACAGAATATTATGATGCGAAAACAATTTTTTCAGACCACCTAGTCCAAAATTACAGTTTAGCCCCTCAACTTTGGGAAATCGCAATTTGACCCCTGTTGAATTTTAGGAAGTCGCACTCCCTAAAGTCCTCTTCCTATCTCAACACATTGAGCTCAGTTTCCGTGTGAGAATCATGAATCCAGTACTTGTGTGACCCTCAATGGTTCAGGGATACAGCTAGCCGTGGGCCCACAACCATTGTGACTCCGAGATCACAATTTCGGACTTGCCCATCGGATCATGGTAAAGCGCCTAGCAACATCGCCCCATGATCCCCTAGGTATCACTGATAGTGCCTGCAAGAACCAGTTGGTCGTGGTTAGCGTATAGTACGGTCCTTTCAACACATATATCCCGATCAGATCAACGACCATTGGTAAATCGAGAGTCGCTAGAGATTCGATAACTATGCATACATCTTGGAGATCAAATAGTGACATCGCGAGTGTAACTAGGCAAACCCATTTACCTAAAACACATCCAGTACTCTGGCCAGAGATTTATCACACTATTGTCTCCTCAGATAACATAGGATATCCACGCATGAAAGCGAGTGGTGAATCCTCGACAACGAAGCATCGACTCCTACATGCATCGGGGCCTCACCCAATCCCGCCACCTAATGACCCCAAGGGAGTCGGTAAACGGGTCAAAGTGAGGCGCCTATCATGTAGAGTCTCAATGACGTTTCGAGTAGTGAGGACTAATCAGTACAACCAAGACCTCGGACTTATTTACTCGACAAATGGTAACCACTTGGAAAGTCCGAACGAGGGTAGTTCGATAGATCACCAGGTACCTATCCATCTGCATGCTCAGAACATCACAATATTCCCTACCAATGAAACATGTTACTTCACATCGCATATGCTAGTCTCAAGCTCGGGCTACATTATCCTCATTTTGACGGCCCAATCGACTAGGAACGAGTTCAGAATGCACAGTGACTATTAGATGTGTTTCATGATAGCCATCATATCTACTATCACATCTAACATACACTGTGGTGCATTCTAGGTCTTTATCCAACACAATTTTTAACATTATAATAATAATGAAGATAAATAATGCCATAAATAAATGCGTATTTCATAAATAAAGATTGTCATATACAAGAGTCTATAAAACCCACACGCCACAAATTGGCTAGTTGGGCATCTTCTCTAACAATCTCCCACTTGCCCTATAGCCAAGTGGTGCATTCTAGGTCTTTATCCAACACAATTTTTAACATTATAATAATAATGAAGATAAATAATGCCATAAATAAATGCGTATTTCATAAATAAAGATTGTCATATACAAGAGTCTATAAAACCCACACGCCACAAATTGGCTAGTTGGGCATCTTCTCTAACAATCTCCCACTTGCCCTATAGCCAACTACTCATCAGACGCAGTCCCATTGTTTCGCGATGTTTTTCAAACAAAGGTCCAGTCAAGGGCTTCGTAAGTGGATCAGCAATGTTGTCCGCAGAGGCGACTCTCTCAACTGCTATGTCACCTCTAGCCACAATATCCCGGATTATGTGGTATTTCCTCAGTATATGTTTGGATCTTTGGTGAGACCTAGGCTCCTTTGCTTGCGCAACGGCACCCGTGTTGTCGCAGTACACCGGGACTGGACCAACTCCATCAGGGATGATGCCCAACTCTTGGACGAAATTCCTTATCCAAACCGCCTCCTTAGCAGCAGCTGATCCTGCGATGTACTCAGCCTCAGTGGATGAATCCGTGATGGTGTCTTACTTGGAACTCTTCCAAGAGACAGCACCACCATTGAGCATGAATAAAAATCCAGAGGTAGACTTTGAATCATCCACGTCACATTGGAAGCTAGAATCCGTGTAGCCTTCCAATTTCAGTTCACCACCCCCATAGATCATGAACATACTCTTAGTCCTTCGTAAGTACTTAAGAATATATTTCACGGCCTTCCAATGTAATTGGCCGGGGTTGGCCTGGTAGCGGCTCATGACACTCAGAGCATATGCGACATCTGGTCTAGTTGAAATCATGCCATACATAATACTACCTATTGCCGAGGCATATGACACGTGTGTCATACTCTCTATCTCCTCATCAATCTTCGGACACATAGACTTAGATAGAGTGACCCCGTGGCTCATAGGTAGGTGTCCTCTCTTGGACTCTTCCATAGAGAACCTCTTAAGTATGGTATCGATGTAGGTGGCTTGGGTGAGTCCGAGCATCCTTTTCGATCTATCCCGATAGATGTGTATTCCAAGAATATAGGATGCTTCACCCATGTCCTTCATAGAGAATCTACTAGACAACCATACTTTAGTTGACTGCAGCATTCCTACATCATTCCCAATGAGTAGAATGTCATCAACATAAAGTACAAGGAATGTCACAGCGCTTTTAACTACCTTCTTATATACACATGGCTCCTCGGGATTCTTGATGAAACCAAATTCCTTAATTGTTTCATCGAATCTCATGTTCCAACTCCTCGATGCTTGTTTGAGACTGTTTCATCGAATCTCATGTTCCAACTCCTCGATGCTTGTTTGAGACCGTAGATCGATCTCTGAAGTTTGCATACCTTATGCTCACTTCCTACAGATGTGAAACCCTCAGGCTGCGTCATATAGATCTCTTCCTTAATGTTTCCATTAAGGAACGCAGTTTGCACATCCATTTGCCATATCTCATAGTCGTACCATGCGGCTATGGCAAGTAAGATTCTAATTGACTTGAACATTGCAACTGGCGAAAAGGTTTCATCATAGTCAACACCTTGCCTTTGAGTGTAACCTTTCGCGACCAGTCGTGCCTTGTAGGTAAATACCTTAACATCAGGCCCAAGTTTTCTCTTGTATATCCATTTGCACCCAATAGGAACAATTCCTTCGGGTGGATTAACAAGAGTCCAAACTTGGTTCGCATGTATTGAGTCAATCTCAGACTGCATTGCTTCAAGCCACAAATTAGAATGAGCATCGGAAATTGCCTCCTTGAAAGTCCTTGGATCACATCCAACAACTTGATCACTTTGATCATCTTCAAGGAGGAAACCATATCTTTCAGGAGCCCTAGGAACCCTTTCGGATCTCCTAGGTGCGACCATTTCTGGTACCGGCTGTTGAGGTGCAGGAGATTCACTTGGTATTTCAGTTGGTTCTCGAACCTCTTCGAGTTCTACTATTTTGCCCTTTCTATCAAGTAGAAATTCCCTTTTCATAAAGGAGGCATTCCTAGAAACAAATACTTTTGTTTCGTTTGGATAGTAGAAGTAGTATCCAATGGAATTCTTTGGATACCCAATGAAGTAGCATAAGATGGATCTAGTATCCAGCTTATCTCCCACTGTCTGCTTCACGTAAGCAGGACATCCCCAAATCCTCATGTATGAGTATTTGGGTGGTTTTCCCATCCATATCTCATATGGAGTCTTATCCACTGCCTTGGTGTGGACATTTCTCAACAACATTACCGCCGTTTCGAGCGCATAGCCCCAAAACGAGGTAGGAAGCTCAGTGAAGCTCATCATAGATCGAACCATGTCCATCAGGGTTCGATTACTATGCTCCGCTACACCATTGAGCTGTGGTGTGGCCGGAGAGGTCCACTATGAGAGAATCTCATTCTCTTTAAGATAGTCTTGAAATTCAGCACTCAAGTATTCACCACCTCGATCGGATCGAAGTGCTTTAATACTTTTGCCTAATTGATTTTCTACTTCAGCCTTGAATTCTTTGAACCTTTCAAAGGATTCAGACTTGTGCTTCATTAAGTACAAGGACCCATACCTAGAATAATCATCGGTAAAGGTGATAAAGTATGTGTGACCGTACTTAGTACCAATGCTAAGTGGACCACACACATCAGTATGGATCAAATCCAATAGGCCTTGAGCACGTTCAGGCTTGCCCTTGAATTCACAAGTCGGAGTTAATGTCTGACAAATCAAACATGTCATTCCTAACTAACTTGTTCATCCTTCTTAGAGAAATATGACCTAGCCTAGCCTAGCGTAGTTGTGCTGGGTT